>CM020618.1:22824117-22931699 GCA_009829735.1 Pyropia yezoensis
ACCAGTACTGGTGCGGCCTTGCGTTCCACCTTCTCTTGCCTCGGTACCGGGGTAAGACTGGGCTTGCCTCCCTCACCCTTGGGCTTCGGGGCCAAGGCACACTCCGGGTGTAGAACCCGGTATGCGTCCCCTAGGGACTTGCACATATGCATCAGTCGACTGAAGTTCGTCCGTGCCGTGTTGGCGCCCCGTGCGGATATCCGCACGTAGTTGGGTACTCCTGCGAACAGGATGGCCCGTAGCTCCCCTTCTCCGAGGAGCTTCCCCAGCTCGTAGTCGAGCTCTTGGATCCGGCGTCCAAACATCTCCTCATCCTCCCAGGACTGGGCGGTGGCAGTGCGAAGGGCCCGATAGTGGTCCTCGCACTTGTCCTCACTGAGGTAGCTGCTCAGCAGCTCCTTCAATATCCCACGGTAATCCATGGGGGTGGCCGCGACCCTCATTCCCGGCATCGGGGATGCCTGGCGAAGAATGCCTCGCACCCGTTCATCAACAAAGAACGGGAGGATCTCCAGGGCCAGCCCCTCGTTAACGAGCGCCTTGTCTGCGGCTGCCTTGAAGCTAGTCAAGAAGCCGATGACTGCCAATGGGCGTCCGTTCGGCCCCCCGAACATAGGGACTCCCTTCATAAGGGTCTGCATAGAGCGGATCGCCCGATGCGACGTATTACGCATCGATTCCGATACGGTGGTAGAGCGGTCCTCCAAACGATAACGTTCCGGAGTAAGAACCGACCGGAAGACCTCGTTGACGATCTCCGTGTCAGCGTCCTGGATATCCAGTCGCTTAGCCAGTTGATGAGCGAACTCATCGGACTCCATCCGCTTCAGTAGGCTCGCAATTACCTGCGCGGTCATAGCTTCCACCACTGAAGATGGTACTTCAGGCGTCGGCACCTCGGGAACCCGAGTTGCCTGGCCTCCTTCGTCGTGGGGGTACTGCGAGAGGGTACCCCCTCCCCCAATAACCGACTCTCCCCCGGCGTACGTATCCGCCGGGTCGTGTCCGCGGAGTCTGCTTCGGGTGCTCCGAGCGTATCGCTCCGTGTGACTCCGTTCCAATTCTGCCGACGAGTCGGACCCATACCCCATTGTGTCCGGGGGTTGTCCAGGAGTAGCAACACCGGGGTTGACCCTGGTGGACTCCGAAAGTAGTCCGGCCGGTTCGAACCGTACCGGTGTGGGAGGAACACGACGGGGTCCCGTCGTGTGCCGTGTTGACATCAACACTGCCATTGCGTCCTCCGTCCGATCTTGACGGGCGTCGAGCCCGGAAAACCGGGCCTCGATGCGGGCCAATGATGCCATCAGGGAATCCCCTGGTGAAGGAGGCGGCGGAGTGAGGTCGGTCGACGACAGTTGAGGCGGGCCCCCGCCTCCTGCCGTCCGAGCCGTGCCAAACGTCGATCCGGCACCGGAAAGCATTGGCGTCTCAATGTTATCGATCGGGTTCCCGATCCCGGTTCCCGTAGTCACCTCCGGAGTCGGCGTAGACGCCGATCCGTCATCTTGAACGTTCCCCGTCTCTCGGGTAGACATGGTCACAATCAGTCAACCGACGTATCAATCACCACGAACAAGAGAGCGAGGGGGTAGATTGGGGAGAGTAACAGTAGATCACAGTCACAGGTAAAATCTCAACACAATCGATCAGGTCGCAACACCACGAGTACAAGAAAAGGACCAGATCCCTATCCGTGTGCCAGGGCCGAAGACGGCGTCACCACAAGGGTGACGGAAACCCGTCCCCTGCTGCTCCACCAATGTAGCACAATAGGAATCCGTCTCACGTCCACTCTCAGGGAACACTCACCAAGGGGGATCGGCACCAACGTCACCGGGAGGCCAAGGTTGCTGTCCTCGGAGCGCAAGCCACGGGACCAAGATGGGAGCCCAAATGGGAGGGGTTTGTTGTTCTACCTTGGCCGGCGGTGGATTCGCCACCGGCCCCCTCGTTATAAACCCTCGGAGACACTACTAACTACCCTCCACCCCAAGATGCAAGTCCCTCTGGTCATACGTAACTTATAGATACCGTGACCAGTACGGACTCTCAAATTGAAAGTTAAGGATTAGAAGTAGCCCCCCTAATATTAGGGTCACAATACGGACAACCATATTGCTACAGTGGGTCTCAGAGAGGCCCACCAGGAGCAACGGAGAGGCCTCCTTTTCGGGCTGGCGGGTGACACGTCCGGCGGGGAGATACAAATCGCGAGCTTTTCCACGCGAGGCAATACAGATGATTGGAATTCCCGGGTCTGGTGGCTGGAACGTTTTGCCTCAGTCAGACGTCGTGTCCGGACCACCCCCGCCCAGGCCAATGGAACAGTGTCTGAACAGACACCGGAAACGCCGCACGTCCTTGTCCGGGCATTTTTATAGAAAAGTACGATATATATTAATTGATCGCTATAAAGTATAATATATATATGTGATTTTAGTAAAATAAAGTACATGTTAATAAAAGCCGGGGCAAGAAAATATGAAAATGTGCCAACCATGCCTGGGAGACCGAGAAGGAGACATGCAGTCATTTTATCAAAATTTTACGAAGCCCGTCGGTACGAAGCTGTTATCGTCGGGCAAAACGTACCACCTCTATTTCTGCTCGCAGAATTCTGTCCTGGTGGCCCGAGACCGAGGCATGGAGTTAATTTGTGAATTTTACGGTCAGCGCGTTGGATGGACAGCGCTTTCGGCTGTTCGACAGCCTGATTATGTGGTCGTATGCTGGGCGAGAAAGGGCCGCAACTGTTCTCACTATTCCTTCTTAGAAGCTTGAGGTTTCGACTGTCAGGAGCATTGTGCCGCGAGATCTTGGCAGAACCACTTTCTTCTCTGGAGATGCAAACAAAAGTAGAGGCGATCTCATCCTGTGGGGGCACATCGGCGTGGGAGCCGGTCCCAGCGGCGTACGTCATTGGCTGAGAGCCTGTCAGGAATGAGTGGAATTTGGTGTAAGCAACCTCCGCGTTGCAACGCCATATAGTACAATATCGTTGATCCCACATTCTTGCAACGCCACTAATCCGCTCCCACACCCGGGGAAGAAGATGCGACTTAGCCGATTTCGATGCCGGGGAACACGATGGTCGCCACGACGGTGACGATAAAGCAGCCCCCCATGAAAAATCTATGCAGGAACTAAATGTTGCCCTTGGTGTCCCGAGTCGAACCACCAACCTGCCCGCCTACTCAGGTGCTTCACCCAGCACTTGCCCCTGGGAGCCCGGCTGACCAGGTCAAGGGTGCGTGGTCCAAGTTCAGCAACGGGGCCACATATCTGCACCCGGTTCAAGGTTCTAGGGCCACACAGCATAGATAGCCTTGAAAGGTTCCAGTAGTACGATGGCCTCCTCCTCCCCCAGTGGGGGTTCGGTCCCAACGCGTTCACAGTACTGGATAACATTGGCCCTGTCGAACTTGTGGTAAGGTTCCCAGGTATCCTCAGACTGGGCGTAACACCACCAGCGAACCAAGAGCCATAGGTTCCCTTCCTGGTCCCTGTCGTGCCCCATGAAGCGTTCCCAAACAACAGAGGTACCAGAGTCCTCATGGTCCAGGGGTACAACTGGTTTAGCGGACCATGCAACATGGACGTAGAGTCTGTCTGGCCAGAGGGTGTGGGTGCACGGGCCACATGGTCACTACTAACCCGGTCACGGATCCCTTCAACCAGCACCGTGAACGTGTGCCCATCCCGGTCCACGATCCGATAGGGACCCTTGACCCTCTGGTGCAGTTTCTTCCGACTGTCGTCGTTGATATCCACGTACACCCAGTCTCCCACGCGAAGGGTCTCGTTCACAGGCGTAACCCGCTTATCGTAACCCCTCTTGTACCGACGCTGCGCCAGGTCAAGGTTCTTGCGTACCGTGAAAGCTAGGTTCTTAAGGTGGGCCCGTCTCATCTCTTGTACCTGGCGTGCATTGCCACTGAACTCCTTGGATTATGGGGACCCTGGGAGCCGGTCCAGTGCAAAGGTACGCACGCGTTCAGTAATGACAATCTCAAACGGGGCCACGCCGGTACTCTGTTGTGGCCTTGTGTTGTAGGCCACGGTAAGCACGGAAACCAATTCGTCCCACTGGTCCTGATGGTCCTCGATGTACGTACGTAACTGGGTCACGATAGTACGGATAAAGCGTTCCACTTGTCCCTGGGTCTGCGGATGGTACGTGGTAGAGGTTGCGTGTTTGATCCCAAGCATACTGCAGACGCCACGGAAGTGCGTGGACGCCAGCTGGGGCCCGTTGTCAGTCAGTAATGTTTCCGGGGGCCCGTAAGAAGCGACCCGTGTATCCAAAAAGGCCGAGGCCACCACTTCCGCGTCCTGACTGCTAATGGGTACCACTCTGGTCAGCTTGGTGAACCTGCCCACGATAACCAACAGATACTTGTTCCCGTTCACTGTCTCGGGCAAGGGTCCCAACAGGTCAAGGCATACGTCCTTAAAGGGAGCCGTGGCGGGGAACAACTTCAACGGATTGGCACGTCGCCTTCCTTGACCCTTGCCCTTGGAACAAGCGGTACAGTTGGTAACAAAAGCGTGCACGTCGGCCACCATAGTTTCCCAGTAGAACGTTCGTCTCATAGAGGTATACATCTTATTGATCCCTGGGTGTCCCGCGTGGCCTGGTTCATGTTCCAAGGTCAGTACCTCCTGCTGTAGTTCCTTCGGGACCACGATCTGAACGGCTCGGTCCAGAGGAGCCAGTCGTCCCAGTAACCCTTCAGGTGTTTCCCCGTACCGCGAGTTAGCGTTCCGGTTCATCTCTTCCTGAAGTTCCTTGCAACGCTTATCGTTCACCTGAGCCTTGAGGATCCTGTCAACCGACAGCGGTGGGTACCTCTTGTGTGTCTTGAAGTTCGGACGGACCCATCCGGTAACAAAATTCGCCATGGTTAGTAAGGAAGCTATCTCCTCAGGTATAGGTCCTCGGTCGTGTCCCGTAGCTTCTAGCCTTGACATCAAGTCTGCAGCATGGTGGTGTTGACCAGGACGGGACTCAACGGTAGAATTGTATTCAGCTAACCGGAGTCGCCAACGAGCCAAACGTCCATGGGCTCCGTCTTTGCGTAACATCCACTTTAAAGCGGTGTGGTCCGTGCGTACAACGAAGCGGGTCCCCTCTAGGTACGGTCGTAACAGAAAGAGAGCCCAGACAACGGAAAGACACTCGCGTTCCGTGGTACTATAGTTCCGTTCCGCTTGTGTCAGGACCCTGCTCCAGTAACCCACGGGCTTGTAGGCCCCGTCCTCTTGTTCCTGCAGCAAGACGCACCAAATCTGGGCAGCGCTCGCGTCGGTATCCACAATAAACTGGCCCGAGCGTCGCGGAAGCGCCAGGATCCGCGTGTGGGTTAGACGGTACTTGAGTTTCTCGAACGCGTCCGTCTGAGCAGGCGTGAAAGGTGGCAGAGGGTCGGGTACCTTGGTCCTGGTCATAGCCAACAGCGGGCGGGCCACCTGAGCATAGTCCTTAACAAAGCGACGGTAAACGTCACACATTCCAAGGAAACTGCGTAGGTCCTTCTTGGTTCTCGGTGTCTTGGCTTCCCGTAGCCCAACTAGGTTCTTCTCGTTCACGCGGAGCTGACCCTTGCCGACGATATGGCCAAGGTACTCAACTTCGTCATGAAACAAAAAGCACTTGCTGGCTTTAAGGGAAACACCGGCCTTAGCGAGTAGCCCAAATATCTCTTCCAAGTGTTCCAGGTGTTCCGCAGGGTTCTTAGAGAAGACAATAATGTCGTCGAGGAACACGAGGCACGTCTTCCACTTAACCCCGGACAGGATCATGTCGATGGCCCGTTGAAGCATAGCCGGAGCGTTCGTGAGACCAAAGGGGAACCTTATGTACCGGAAGGTTCCTTCAAGACACGTGAACGTTGTCTTATCCTGGTCCTCGGCAGCAACAGGGTCTGCCAGTAACCGCAGTTCGCGTCCAACATCGAAAACACGGTTGCCTCTCCCAGAAAGTCTATACAGTCGTCCATCCTCGGTAATGGGTACGTGTCCTTAACCGTCACATCGTTCAGTCTGCGGTAGTCAACACAGAGCCGTGGGGTACCATCGGGCTTGGGGACCAAGACAACCGGGAACGACCACTCAGCCTGAGACGGTTCAAAGACCCCGAGCTTGGTCTGCTTTTTCACTTGCTCCTTGATCAGGTCCCGATGATGGAGCTCGGTACGGTACGGTTGGGAACGAATAGGCTTGGCCCCGTCCTTCAAAGTGATCCGGTGGGGTGTCACGTCAATACGTCCCAGTTGTCCGCCCCACAGACCCTTGTAGCGTTCCAAAAGTTCACGTACAGCCTCGTGCAGTTCAGGCGGGATCAGCTCGTACGCTACCTTGGGCATCTTGACCGGGGTTCCGTCCGACGTGTTGCCCTTCGTATCCGGCTCGGGTACCGTGATCCCATCGGATCCCTCAGGAGTCTCGCCTCCCGGCGGCGGCGCTTGGCCCGACGTGTCCCCGTCCCCGGTTCCCAGCGTAACCATAGGGTCGGCCCCCTCACTAGGGGCCGGCAAGTAATCAGTGGGGACCTCAAGCACGGGTCCGTCGTACGGGATAGCGACTCCAACGGCAAATTTCTTAAGCAAGTTGACCGCCCGGTTCGAGATGCTCATGAAGTGGATCCGGAAGTCCCGACGAGTCCGTACGTTAACCAGGACGTTATGCACACGGACCCCTTTCTTAGCTATCTTGTGCGGCCGTTCATAAAGTAAACAACGTCCGTTCGTTCCGCACTTGACATAGACCGCTTGGATGGATCGGGGTGCCAAATTACACCCTTTGAGAGGTACAGGGCAGAAGGATCTTGGCGTACGGGGTTGCCCTTCACAGGAAAAGCGTTCTGGGTCTTTCCGTCCCACGTCCTCTTGGCGTACGTCAGGAAACACAGGTTCCAAAGCACAGACTCTGTTCCAGGGTAGATCGCCTTAACGTGTTCCTTCTGAAAGTCCATCCCGAGGATCAACGGTACCGAGAGGGCCCTGACCACGAGGAACTCGAACTCCATCGGTTTCCCGCTCACAATAACCGATCGTTCCACGATCCCACGGGCCCGTGACAACTGACCCGAGGCGTCACACACATGCGTCGACTTGGGGGCTCTCGACGCTAGTCTTCGCCACTCGTCGGGGAGGATGTCCTCGCGTACCACGCTTCGCCCAGCACCAGAGTCCAAGATAGCAGTGGTGTCCTTCGGTTCCTCCTTGTCCATTCGAATCACAGCGTTCAGAGCAAAGTTTCTTCTACGCAGTACAAGCAAGGTACCCTTGAACCCATAGGGCTTCTTCATCCTCATCCGATGTCGGAGCCCAGACTTGGACCGTCGTGCCAGAGAGGGAAAACAGGAACAAGGGGTGGTCAAAGCAATAGGAGACTCAGAACGTACAGGTATGACAGGGCCCTTGACGATCTTGGAGAACCCCAACGCAGTTGCAAACGAGCAGGTACTATCCCGACGATGGGGAGGGGACCGTTTCGATACGCCCCCCTGTACTCTTTTCCCGAGGGTCCCGGCTCCTGGGAACCGTCGTTCACTTGGTACCCTTGGTCCGCCTTGTCATCCGAGAGGTTTATCCCTTCACAAGGAGCCTGAACCATAGCATCCCGGATCTGACGATGGAACAGGCGGTCCGCGTTCGGCTTTACATCGGTACTCTGACTCCCTCCACGAGTGGCCGCAAGGAACGAGTCCCGGGCCTGGAGAACCGCTTTTCGTTGGACCTCAGACAACATGGAACATTGATGGGCCATGTGACCCGGTTCCCAACAATGGTAACAACGGTACGGGCGCCGACTGTCCATGGTACGTACTCCGACGAATTGGAGCGTGGGTCCCTTAAACCCAAACACTTTACCCGACCCGTCCTTCTCAGTTTCCATCTCGAGGGGGCCCTTAAAGATCGTAGAGAGGTCCATAGGATTAACAGCCATCAACGAGGACGAGTCCAACGAACGATTGGGCCTCGGTTCAGTGGGTCTGCGGACGGTTCCAGAGGGGCCAGCCTTGGTCACAGAGGACCCTCGGGCCATCTTGATAACCTCGGTAGCCGCCTTGTTCTTGCCCGCAGTAAACGTTACCAGCTGCTGGTACGTACAATCAGGGATAAACAAATGCGTCCGTACGTAGGTACTCAGGGAGCCCTTGAATCAGCTGCTGTTTCATGGTACCTTCGGTGTGGATGTTACCGCATAGTACCATCAGACCCCGTAAGCGTACCGCAAAGGCCTCGATCCCCTCATCTGGTGCCTTGGCGACCCGATTGAACTTATCCTGCGCAAGTGCCAACGCATGGGGTTCAGCGTACGCTTCAAGGAACCAGTTAACAGCCTCTGGGTAACTCGTGATCGAAGCGCCACCTGACGCGCTTGAGGAGTCCGGGAGGGCCCGAGTGTATCGTATTTCCGCGTCCCCAGAAAGGAAATGCGGGATCGCGTACAGGGCCATGCCCTCGGAAACCCCATTATCGTTACATGCCTTAACCAGTTTGCGGAGCCACGTGAACACCTTGAGGGCCTCTTTCCCAGAGAAATTAGGGTACCCAGCAATAGAGTGTTTCATGTTACGAGCAACTCGTCCCATCTTGCGTGCTTTTCGCGTTCCATAGGTCGATTTCTTGTTCCGTAGGCGATACGTACGACAGTCCAGGTCCCGAGCAAAACGATCATCGGAGCACTTGATTACCTGGGGCTCGGTTCGTGGGTTCTGAATGGGTTCCAGGTCCTCCTCGTCAAAGACGGATGAAAATGTGGTACCAGAAGAAGAAGAGGAAGAGGAGCCACTCGAATGATGACGACGCTGGTGACGGCGGGAACGAAAACGATCGGAACGACTGGTATCACGGGACCCACCCTGGCCAGCATGACTCTGTCTCAGGGCCTGGGAAACAGTAGCCAAAATCTCATCTCGAATCGTTTTCAGTGCGGACACAATGTCCGGGGACCCAGTAACAGTAGCCGAAGGTGGAGCTCGGGTCCCTGACTCGGAACCCGCGTCCCTGCGTAAATCCTGACCCAATGTAGCCCTGATCCCCGCCAGGGGCGCTGTCCCCCGACGAGAAATCCCTGTCTGCCCGCCTCCGCCACGGTTCGACGGACCCGAGGGACCGCCGCGGCCACGGCCAGCGGGAGTACCCATCGAAACGTCCGACGGCGCACCACGGCCCCGACCGCCCGAATGGACAGGGTCCGTCATGTTGGCCGTGCGGCACTCGACCTGAACCAGACAATCTCGTTACCAGCAACGGGAACCAAGGAACCAAGCGCCACAGAGAAAGAAGAGGGCTGTCCCGATACAGGAGAAGAGTGAAGCCCTCCCCTGCTGCTCCACAATAAATGTACCGTAATGGGACCCAGATTCCCGGCCCCAGAAACCACAACACACACACAGAGACCACAGTCCAAAGCCCAGGAAGGAACAGGTAAGCGCCCTTGCTGATCCACTTGCCCGCCACGGTACGAGGCAACAGTAAACAGGACATAAGCCCGAGGGAGAAGGAACCCAAAGTACTGTTGATTTTACAAAATGGCCCCGGGGAGAACCCCAGAGCACCGCTCAAGAACCTCCCCCCCGTGCCCCTCCAGGGGCCCTGAGCGAGGCCCCCAGAGGGCGCTCCCAGCGGGCCAAGTGCCAGCAAGGCACCGGCCGCTCACCGGGCCAACACACGAAAAGCAAGCGAAATCCCCCCACATACAAGTGTCAATCCCCGAAAAAAATCCAGTAGGAAAAAGGGAAAGACACGTAATCACACAAGGAAAACAAATGCGAAAAATCTAACGAATAACCCGAAGGTCAGTATGCCCCAACCCGGCAAGTCCACCACTCCGGGTGACCAATCAGGGCACCGGGCGTGTCGCCACTGCCCCTGGCCACCGATGCAGGGATCCTCGGCCAGCGCGTGGTTCCACATAACTCTGCCAGCCTCGTCCCAAGACAGTCTCCCGGGTTCCGACCGTCCCAGGGGCTCAGAACGCCACATGGCCCCCTCACTAGGGCCAAGCGTCCCGCCGGCCAACAAAGAAACCGAGGAAAGGGGCTGGGGAGCATCTGACAGGGTTACATCAGGGCCACGACGGACGGGATGTGGGGCCAGTGTCTGTCAACAGGGACCCCCCGACAAGTGTCTTGTGCCAGGGGAACCGGTTCAGACTGGCCAGGAAGGGTACAAGTGAGGTGTGGACCACGTACAGGGGAAGTCAGTGGGTGTGGCGCAGCCCGCGCCGGCCGCCCGCCTGCATTCCTCCTTCCCGTCGCCCTCCCCATGTCGCGCCGAACACCAGGGGAAGGTGACGCCGTGTAGGGGCACAGACGGGGGCCAGCGGACCGCGGGCGCAGCCCGAGTACCATTTGGAACGTTGGGGGCCAGTCAATAAGAGCACCCTCCCGGGTTCCCTCGTCCCCAGCAGCCGGGTCCCAAGTCAGTCTCCCGGGCTCCAACGGTCCCAGGGGCTCAGAATGCCACATCAAGGACTCAAGACCTACCAAGGAGCGGGCACTCGGGCCCCCGATGCAGTCACAAGAGGCTATGGGGCTACCCCGACGCGGCCAACCGGCACTCCAGGTACCTACGGATGCATGTTGTGCGGGGATCCCCAGCACTGGGTGTCATCATGTAACTGTTGTGTGTGGTTTTGTGTGGGGATAGGGGAACTCCCTACGGAGTTTGACATCTTGGTGTGCGAGACCATATCGGTACCCTGCATACTCGTGTGCACCTTCATCAACGTTCACGTAGATGTAATCCGGCCAGGCAGGAGGACCGTGGAGCCGCAAGCGGACGGCACGAAGCGAGGACAGACGGCTATCTTCAGGGACATGACGCTTCAAGGGATGGACGTTGACGTGGCTGAGGTGTACGCGAGCGTAGAACCGAAGACACTTTCGTTAGCTAAGCGAGCTCGCTTAGAGCCCCTGTCCGAGACGGTGCTCCCGGTTAACCGCGACCTCGCAGGCATCCGCAGAGTCCAGTCCAACCTGCGGACCAACGAACGCCATGGACTGACCATGGCCAACGGTATCATTGACTCCCGGCTGGGAGGTCATCACTGCTCGTGATGGCGAAATATCGCCGTAAGGCAGTTACCCTTCCGAAAGGGACTATCCTTGAAAAGGCCGAGCTCTACGAGGGAGACGTCCTCACTCCTGAAGAGGACGGCCAAGTGGCACCTCTTGAAGTACTGGCTGTCGCTGAGACCCCCGAACGGGAGGATCCCAACAGCGGGAAGCCTCAGAAAGCCCCAATCCCGGCGGATATTCCATCGAAGGACAAAGAAGCGTTGAAGGCTCTGGCCGAGGCTGACCTCGACCACATTCCCCCTTCGGTAGCCAAAAGGGTACGAGGAGTGCTGAAGAAGCACGACGTCATGTGGACAGGCGGAGCCCTAGGCACCATTGGGGCAACCCAGCATCGTGCTGACCTGGTACCAGGCGCACGACCCGCCCGGTCCAACTGCACAGAGCGGGAGCTATGCAACGAGAGATCGTTGGCGGAGAAGTGAAGAGGATGAGTGAAGCTAAGGTGATCCGACCGTCTATGGGGCGCCCCAGTCGTCATCGTACCGAAGAAGGATCAAACCCCTCGGTTCTGCATCGATTACCGACGCCTTAACTTGGTCACCAAGAAGGACTCATACCCTTTACCAAGGATGGATGAGTGCATCGACTCCCTGGGGGAGGCCGCAGTGTTTACCACTATCGACTGCAATGCAGGGTACTGGCAGATTCCAGTAGCCGAGGAGAATATCCCCAAGACAGCCTTCGTCTGTTACAGTGGAGTGTAGGAGTTCCTTATGATGCCCTTCGGATTGTCCAACGCACCCGCCACATTCCAGCGAGCCATCGACAATATACTGTAGGCAGTTAAAGGGCGCAGCTGCCTAGTGTATCCGGACGATGTCATCGTCTTCTCGCGAAGCATGGATGACCATGTCCAACATGTCGATGTGGTACTCACGCTTTTGCGGAACGCCGGGGTAACCCTGCGACTCAAGCAGTGCGCGTTCTTCCACCAGACCGTCGAGTACCTGGGTCACCAGATCACCCCAGGCAAGCTGGGGGTACTCGAGGCTTATACCCGGGCACTCCGGGATGCGGGATACCCGAACACCTAGACACAGCTCAAGAGCTTTCTGGCGATGTGTAGCGTATACCGACTGTTCGTCGAGGACGTCGCTCGCATACCCAACCGTTCACGGTTCTGAAGAGCAGCACCTTGCCAAAGATACTTTAACCCCCATCGCCCAGCGGGGCGGAAGCATTAGAGTCGCTGTAGCAAGCCCTGCTGTCCCCACCCCTGCTTGCGTTGCCACATAGACGCGGGACCTCCGTCATCGACGTCGATGCATGCGGTACCCAAGTGGGATGCACTTTGTTTCTTTCAGGGGGACACGCTCATCGGTACCGATATCGCTATTCCGGACCAGCATCCAGTAGGATACATCAGCCGGACTCTCAACCCGGCTGATCGTAACTATAGTGCCACCGAGCGCGAATGCCTTGGAGTGATCGTCGGCGACCGGAACCACTGTATTTCACTGCATGATTTCCTGTATTTCAACGCCTGTTTGAAATGCAGTAGATACAGGCAGATGCTTGCAACTCAGGCACCGAAAAAGGGCAGCAAGAATGGTGTGATGCACCATACACCACGTGTATTGCATCCCGTAACACACCTCAATGCAAGCTAGATTGCAGTGTGAAACACATAGAGTTGAATAGGCCACTACAGTGCGTATCCGGCACAGTCCGGATGACGCCGAATGACGGCCCCTTTTATTCCGGTCCTTGTGGAATCGCTCATCCATTTCAGCTCACTCTAGTAGTTACTCAGCACCTTCTCAAAGCATTTGGACACGTACTACAGAGGCGGGCCACCTGGAGCTGCCTGATCAGGTGAATAGACACAAGCACAGACAGACACCAGAGACAGACACAGTCACAGCCACTTGCCGCATCGAAGTCAAAGCCTCGCCGCAGTGTCTGCGCCGCCCCAGACACCCGCCGTCCCGGACACAGTGGGCAGACACACCGCTCAACGAATCCCGCCAGACACTCCGCACGCCTGCTGGTGCTCCCACGAGCGGCCGCCTGTACTCGCCGTCACCCGACGCACACAACTACGCCCGCGGCCTCCCACTCACATGTCCTTTCGTACCACAGCAGACGCATCCACCCGCCGACGCACCCACCTAAATCACCATAGCAGCTGCGTCCGGCTCATCCATCCACATGCACCACTCACGGCATACTCTGCGCATACCTGATGGGTACACAGAAAGACCAAGGGGAGGAGGGAGAGGGCGCCGGGGGGTGTGAAATCGCGTGGGGGGGAGCCGAGAAGCCGGGGGCGGAAGGGAAGGGAAGAGAGGACACCAGCGCGGTAAGGATCACACTGAGAAGGAACTGCGAAAGGTACGTAGCGGGCGAAATACTCGTGAATATCAAAAACATGCAGGTAACTGCAAGCCAACGCAACGCACATGCAGGAAAATGCGAGACAATCTAGCGCATGACATGGAACTGTGCATGTATAGCACTCCCATGAGTATCGTCTTTCTACCGCCACCACCACGGCAACTGCCACCCTCCCACACGCCCTCTCGTACCGCGCGAGCAGCCCCCCGCGCACACACCCACGTACATCACCAGAGCAGCTCCGTCCAGCCGATCCACCCACATGCACCACCCATGGCATCCTCCCCACATACCTGAGTGATGGACAAGAAAAGTAAGCGGAAAAGGAAGAGCGTGGGTGAGGGAAAGCGGGAGAGGCGATGGAGGGACGCGGGGGGTGTGCGGGGGCTGGAAAGGGAAGGGAGGACGCCAGCTCGACAAGAAGAAGATCCAGAAGAACCTGCGAAAGGTGCGTAGCGAGTAGAACACTGGTGAATATGCAAGATAGTGCAGATATCTGCAAGCCAATGCAACGCAGTTGCAGGGGAATGCAAGCCAATGTAGCGCATGACATGGAACTGTGCATGTATGGCACCCCCATGAGTATCGTCTTCCTACCGCCACCACCACGGCAACTGCCACCCTCCCACACGCCCTCTCGTACCACCGCGCGAGCAGCCCCCCGCGCACACACCCACGTACATCACCAGAGCAGCTCCGTCCAGCCGATCCACCCACATGCACCACCCATGACATCCTCCCCACATACCTGAGTGATGGACAAGAAAAGTAATCGGAAAAGGAAGAGCGTGGGTGAGGGAAAGCGGGAGAGGCGATGGAGGGAAGCGGGGGGTGTGCGGGGGCTGGAAAGGGAAGGGAGGACGCCAGCTCGACAAGAAGAAGATCCAGAAGAACCTGCGAAAGGTGCGTAGCGAGTAGAACACTGGTGAATATGCAAGATAGTGCAGATATCTGCAAGCCAATGCAACGCAGTTGCAGGGAAATGCAAGCCAATGTAGCGCATGACATAGAACTGTGCATGTATGGCACCCCCATGAGTATCGTCTTCCTACCGCCACCACCACGGCAACTGCCACCCTCCCACACGCCCTCTCGTACCACCGCGCGAGCAGCGCCCCGCGCAAACACTGACGAAAACGTACTTGAAGCATCCCCAATTTCGGAGAGCTCGAGCATTTTAACGTAAAACATCAAGAGAACATGCGGAAACGCAACGTTTTCAAAACATATCATCACGTCGACCAACCAGAACGCGATGGTGCCCCTGTGCAAATTCACGACAGTGGTGTCGAATGAGACTTACCATGAACAATTAAGGTCCACTAACTTTTTCAAGAAGGAATCTGAAGTGAGACTGATTTGGTGGCTTGTCAGTTCTCCGTGCCCCTGCGGGTTTTTTTTTTTTGTTGCAGTAGCTTGCCGGGGAGCGGGGGATCACGCTGTCGAATGAGCCCTGCGTCTTGCTCCCGTCGTCGTTCGTCCTCCCGAACAAGTTCCAAGAGCTGAATTGATGTATTGAGAGCCCTTCTTGGAGGGGGGGTCAACATGAGCAACTGGGAGGGCGGGGGGGGCGCGGGGGGGCGGGGAGGCAGAGAGCTTCCGGAGCTGCGATTGACTACGATTTGAGGAGTCAGATGAGAAATCTGGGAAAGAGGGGTGGGGATTGCTCAGGACGTGGCAAGGAGAGGCGATTTGGTGAAATCTTCAATCATGGACACGCAGACGTACAGACTCTTGCTCTTTGCTGACTGCACCAAGTCGACAGTCCTCTGACTTGGGCCCAGAAGGCACCGTGCCCCTCCCCAAGGACGATTCTCGGGAGGTGCTTCGCGTGGTGATGTGGGAGGGGTGCGAGCCGGGAACTGGATCATCACTTGTGGAGGATCTTGGTGCGATTTAAGACAAGCTGAGTCCAGAATCAGCTCACTGGCGTCGGTAGATGCGCAAATGAGCATGTTCAGGAGGGGATGCCAAAAAGTAGCCTGCGTGAATGGAGGCTCGGGCGAGGCTGTGTGGTCAATCAGATGTCCTGAAACGTCCGGACCGCGCGATCTGGTCGGTCCGGAAGAATTGGTGGACTCTTCAGCGATGTATTTTGAACGAAGACGACACTGGCGGCCGGGCGTGTAGGTGTGGAGAACGAAAGGTCGATGTTTCGTCGTCCGTGACTAGACCACCTTGTCCGATGCGACTGTCGGAGTCGCGATGGCCAGTGTGTGAGGAGCGGTGATGTGCATGAGGGATCTGTGTTGCAGGGAAATACAAGAAGATGCGGCGATACACAAGTCATGACGTGTATTGCAGTGGTGCTCTTTTTTCATCAGTGGACGGTCTTCGCGTGATGTTGCAGTACGTTGCAGTGGAAAATTGTGAAAAATACAGCGCAATGCAGTGTGTGTGATTGAGTTGCATGTGGTTCCGGTCGCCGACGATATGGGCCGTACAACTGCTCCGTTCATACCTGGAGGGTTCCAGGTTCATCGTGAGGTCCGACCACGAACCCTTAGGATAGCTCCTCAACCTTGGTGACAAGGATTCCGACAGCCATGGACGTCTAGCCCGATGGCGGCTAAAGATGGCCGAGCACGTCTACCGTACGGTATATAAGGCCGGGGCCACCCACCATCTGGGAGATGCTCTATCCTGCCTCGACACACCGAGCGGAGATATCCGCCCGGTGGACGAGGACATCCCGGCAGTACTGGTACGCATGGTAGGTAATGCCACACAAGGTATGATTGACCGTACCATGGACCACTACGCTTGCCCTTTAACCCTTGCGGACTTCCGCGAGGCACAGGCGAATGACGATGCCTGTAGGCGACATCGCGCTAACCTCCTGGCCGGAACGGCAGGCATCATCTCTGGTGACCAGGATGGACTCATATACCGGCGGGCCCCCGCCGACGGACGACATCAAGTGGTGGTCCCCGTATGCTTACGGCAAATGGAACGGGAACACGAGAACCCTACAGCCGGGCACCCGGGGGGTTCACGCATGTTCGCAGCCATGCGACGGTTCTTCTAATGGCCAGCAATGGCCGTC
Source organism: Pyropia yezoensis (assembly GCA_009829735.1). Classification (NCBI taxonomy): domain Eukaryota; phylum Rhodophyta; class Bangiophyceae; order Bangiales; family Bangiaceae; genus Pyropia; species Pyropia yezoensis. The sequence continues at coordinate 22,840,596 of CM020618.1, forward strand.
GACGTAGTCGACCACGTGCGGGGATGCCACCTGTGTGCAAGTAACCGTATGAGTCTTCATAGGCGGGCATGCGCTATGAAACTCTTCCCGCCCAATGGACCCAACGAGCAAATCGCTATCGTCATATTCAGGCCGCTTCCGGTCTCGGAAGAGGGGAATAGGTATATCCTGGTCATGTCCGAACGCTTCACCAAGCTGTCACGAGCGGCAGCCATTCCGAATGACACGGCATACGCCATCATGAACGCAGTGGTTGACCACTGGATCACTGCTTACGGAGTGATGAAGCAACTCCTCTCCGATAACGGAGCAAATCTGACATCAGCACTCTGTCCTAAGGTCATGGGCATGTTCGGGATCGAACCACGTCGGGCTTCCGACTACCACCCACACACCAACGGGCAAGGGGGAATGGTTCAACCGCACCATCGTCAATATGCTACAGTGCTACGTGGCTGAGCACACAAACATGTGGGACAGGCTCCTGTCCATACTGACCCTGGCATACAATGCCAGGCCACACCGGAGCACGAACATTGCCCCACTGGAATGGGTCATACTACTGGGCGTCGGTAACCTGATGCTGCCGCCGGGCAGGTGCACTCGGTATGACACACCGAAAGGCCGACTGGCAGAAAGGATCCACCTGGATTGGTTGGCCAAGCTATCGTGGATGATCCCTAAACTCAAGGGTGCCCTTGACTGAACTCAACTTCGGTACAAAAAGAACTTCGACACCCGACTGCGGGTACGCAAGGCGACCCTGGTCACTGTTGACTGGGTGTACATACGACACCAGAGGTACCAAGGGAACACACTCAGATACGGAGATACAACGCATCAGTATGAATGATGTCACACCGGCACCGAAGTCGGAATAGCCTCAGCCGGTGCCGGCTGGGTTGCTGCATGAAGCTCTTACCACACACAGGTCAGATGACCCGGTGAGCCCAGATGGAATCCCATACCAAGTAGAGAGCGTCGTCGGACATTCCAACTCGGACGTACTAGAACCATGGTACGTCAATGTGATGTGGGTCGGACACGACTCGCCGCCCTGGGAACTAGCGGATAAAATGCCCCGCCAGATCCTCATGCCTTACATGAAGCGACGCCGCCAACTGTAAGAGCCCAACAAACACCGACTTCGGCTGTTGGGGGGTGGGGCTTAGACCTACTAAGTAGGGTGTGACATGGATGGGGCAAGACTTAGGTCTACTAAGTCGAGTCAGGCTTAGGCACACCAAGTGGACAGTTAACCTATATAAGTTTTGACGTAAAGGAAAAGGATAAATCGATAATATCGAAGTACCCTGGGGCTTTCACCAGGGTATACCTACACCTATGAAGTCACAAGGTCAGGGAGAATGACCTTCACAAGTTCCACCCAACCAAGATAGGTTGGAAGGTGAGAGAGCACGTGGCATGCCACGACTGAGTCAGAAGGGGTACTCCCTTCGGGCAAGGATCATACCCTGCTATGATCTGGTTGATAAAAAACATCCCACGTGGCGATCGTCGGAACGGCGTCGGAACGGGTATCACTGGTGGAAACGCCGATCGTTCCGACAAGTCCCCCCCGTTGTCCGACGCTGCCCCCAGACCGCCGGTGCCCCTGGCGGTCTTTCTTAACGCGCACGTGAACGTGAGTGAACGTGATCACGCACGCCCCACAATTCCGCGATTGAGGCACGTTCTCTCTTAACGCCAATCACGCTCACACCGTTCACGCACGTGATCGCGACCTCCGCACTTCATGTTGAATGGGGCATTTTTTCAGGAATCGATGAAAACGGAGACAGGAATCGAAATACTGCGACGGCGGGCCACCCCACCAAATGAACGCGCTGTGTGACTCGCCGCACCGCGCGAGGCCCTGCCAGCTTCTCGTGGCGGGCCAAGAAGCTGCGCGCTCTCTGTTCCCACACCCCCTCGTTGCCCACAGCGACGAGGTTCCCCACGACGACGTGCCACACGACCAGCACTGCGCCGTGCGCTGCACGCCAGAGCCCACACCGCCACCTGCGCAACGCAACCCGCACCGTGACGTGGACCGCGTGGTTCCCCGTCACGCACGCCGCGACGCACGCCGCGCCGCACGCCGCGACGCACGCCGCGACGCACGCCGCGACGCACGCCGCGACGCACGGGCGCGGGGGCCCCGGGGGAGGGACTGGCCGCTTCTCCGGCGTTACCAGCGGACGCCATCGTGCATACGCAGAGCTGGCATGCAGCGTCGACGTGATGGGTGTCGGAGGACCTTGTCGCTGGGAGGGCGAGCCACTTTTTTCAGTGTGGCCTTGCCTCTGCGGTGGCCTGCCGACTACAGGTTCTGGAAGAGAAGCGCCACGGGTGTGCGAATCTTCCGAAAAAACACCCCAGAGAAGGCTACCACAACGCTGGATGCACGTCAGTGCGTGAGCGGGAAAAAAAAAAACACCGCTCACGTCTGACGTGCTCCGGGGATCTCGCTTGACTTGAAATGTGAACGGTCAAGTACACGTGAGCGAGCATGGTCCCATCGGTCGGGGGGCCCGTTTTGGGCCGGACGCCAAACATATCGCCGTGCGATGACCAATCAGAGCTCTCCAAACTTGCATTTACTCACGTTCACGTGCGTGTTAAGAAAGGGCCTGAGGGGCGCGTGCGCCCTGGTTCGAACGGTCGTCCACGATCGCCGCCCGCACGACCGGCGAGTAACCGATCGTGGCCCGAGAACTCCCCTTCCCCCTCCCCCCCTTCTTCTGGCACGTCCAATATTCCAGAAAATCTTGGACGGGCCTTGGGCCGCGCGCCCCCCCACCCCTACTCCCGGTGCCGTGGTGGTGCGGCGCCCGCGCGCGCGCGCACGCGCGCTTAGGCAGCGGGTCCGGTCCACGCCGCCGGCTCGCTGCCGCCGCCGCCCTCCGCCCCCGCGTGACGATGGAATGCCAGACCAGTGGTGCTCTGGCTGTGTGCCCCTCGCAGGCGATGAACCAGCAACACCTCCCCCGCCCGCCCTCCCCCCCACCTCCCCCGCATCCCACGTCCTTCCCCCCCCCGCCCGCCCCCTTTCCTCACCTCATTAACTTTTTCCTTACGCCCCCCCCCCCGTCTCCCGACATCAGCTTCCCTCTCCACCACCAGGCGACGGTGGACTCGTCTGGCCGCCCCCACCACCTGCGCGGCGGTTCTTGGCTGATGGCGCCCGCCCACGCCGGCGGCGGCGCCAGCGGCGGCATATGTGCCTGGGGGCGGCTGCCTCAAGCCTCACTTGCCCACCTTGCTCGCCAGCCGCCGTCGCCAGACCGCGCGACGCGGCAGGCTCGAGCTCTCGGCGGTGGCGAGGGGGGCGACTGATTGGGATCGCTTTGAGCAGTTCAGAAACACTCCCTCTGCTCGGGGTTGAGAGGTAATAATGATCGCATCGGAAAGAACGATATAATATGAAGAAATAAAACGTTCGGGAGAATAGAGATCATAAATACCGTCAGCACTTCCACGTGGCGTGGCACGTGGCGCGCACGAGTCAGACTGTGACAGCGCTGGGGGGAGTGTCGTCACTGGTGGGCCCCATCATGTGCCGCAGCCTTTTGCCTCCTACGGGAGACTGACGCGTCCGTTACCCTCCAAGGCTGCCGCACCGCGCCTCCGTTTTTCCACCGCTCTCTGTTGTTCTTTGGCCTCTCGGCCCCCGGGCGCGACGGCGTCCCCCCCCAGCTGCCGCAGCCGCTCTCCAGCCACAGCGGCACCCCCTCCACGGACGCCGAGGTGCCGGCGCCACCGGATGATACACCGCTCCCCCGCTTGCTCATTCCAGCACCACCCCCCTGTGCGCGACGGTAGGGCCGCCCTGTCCGCAGCGGCGCTCCCCTGCTTGGGTTCATCGTGGCCAGGTCCACACGAGTCATGAAACGTGGTGATCATTATCAGAAACCGTTTCAATAAATACCGCATAATTTTGCTTGCAATGGATGCAATATGGAAATATTGACAACACTGCCTCAGCTCTCCCGACCCCACCCACGACAACCCGACCCCGCCCCGAGCCGACCGGCACAGCCGGCGCGGCCGGCGCGCGGCCGGCGCGGCCCGCCGCCGCCCCCGCATACCCGCTGCGAGCCCTCGTCGAGACGGCCAAAGCGTGCGCCACTCGCCGCCATGGCCGCTGCATGGGCGGCCGTCAGGGTGGCTGCAACGGACGTGGTCAAGCTGGAGAGGAGAGATCCACCGCCTCTGTCGCCCCCACGTCGCAGTCAAAGCCGCCACCGCCCACCTCACCGCAGTCAACCGCTGCCAACGCTGGCGTTGGTGCCGGCGAGCCGCCTGCCGCAGGCACCCTGCCCGCCGCCGTGGGTGGCCTACAACCGCCTTGCGCCGCTGCCGCGACCGGCGCCTCGTCGCCGCGAGCCGCCCTGCCACTCCTTCTGCCGAGGTGGTCGGTTGCGGCGGTCACGGCGAGGGGCCCTGCTTCATGCACGCATAAGCGCCAGGCTTCATCCGAGCACTGGACTGCAACTAATTAGTTCAAAGGACGACGGGAAAATGTACATGGCGTGTCGACTTTTGGAACTATTTTTGGTCTCGGGCAGGTTTCGGGTCGACCACTCGCCTCCAGGAACAGCTCTGCCCAGTGTGGGCTGCCGCAGCTCCCCACCCCCCCGCAAACCTCACAAGGAGCAGCAGCCCCGTCGCGTGCATAAGGAGTGTTGGCGAACGTCCTGGCGGTGACGCAGTGGCCGCTGGGCGGGAATGCACCCGCCCGGCGAGCTCCACCTCACCACTGCCGCCACCATCCGTCATGGCCCCGTCACTGTCGCGATGCCGCTTTTCGCCACCCCGCACCCGTCAGGAGAGTGGCGGCAGCGGCGGCGATCCTAATGGCGGTGAGATCACCGGCGGGGGGCCGTTGCTCCGGCCGGCCCAGCGCCACCATTCCCTTGCCACGGACGTGACCTCACCCGCCACATGTCATCCCGGGACGGCCATCTCGGCGAACGCGGCCGGCGCGTCGCCGGCCGTCATGACAGCCCCACTGCCGCCCGCCTTCCTGAACGGCGGACACGGCGGGGGGGGGGGGAAAGACGGAGGTCGCAGTGTGCCACGCATGAAGCCGCTGGCAGTAGGGGGGGGGGGGGGCACCTTGCCGCCACGGGCAGGAACGACGCCGAGCAGGAGCGCTTAGCGCCTCCACCGCCGTGGCGGGCGCGAGCGCGGGGAGTGGAAACGGCGCCAGAGGTGGTCGCCTGTGTGGGGAGGCGACCCGCCGGGCCTACCCCCGTTTCCAGCGCGGCTAGAGTCTGCCGCGGCGCGCCGGCGCGCCGGCTGCCACGATACGGTGTTGATGACCGGAAGTTGTGCAGCCACGAGAACAGGCGGTCGAAAGGGGGCAAGGAAGAGGGGATGGAGCCGCGCGCCTCTACGTCGGCGGCGGCGGGGTCCGAACGGTGACCGCTGGTCGGGCGGCGGCCGAGGTCGAGATGCGGTCTGGTGTTCACTGTTTCGAGAAAAAAATGACACGTGCCGAAAAGTGACAGCGCGCTCACAGATTTTTTTTTCGCGTAACCTCCTCTGCGAACGGGTCCGGGCTTGCCAGTGACTCATGTTTATTGCAATTGTGAACTCGAAAGGCATGGCAAGGAACAATCCAAGAACAATGAATAAATGAGAGCAAGGGCAGCGCTAGTGAGGCACGCAGGGCGAAAGCGGTGGACCGCCACCCGCGCAACTGCGCGCTGCCCGGTACAGAAAGCAAAGAGGGAAAGGACGGCAAAGGAGCCAAGGAGCAGAGGAGAGGGTGAGGCGGGCGGGCCGGCGCGGAGAGGGGGCGGACGTGACGGGCGTAGACCCGGGCCGCTCCGTGTGTGCCGCGTCCAGAAAAGCCCCTCCCCCCGCCAGACCGCGGGCCCCCTGGCGCAGCGAGCCCGCACCGGCACAGACGACAGCACGGGTGTGTGCGCGCCAGCACCCCCCCCCGACAGGCCCGCCCACGCCAAGTGCTGCGGGCCAACGGGCCAGCCGGGGCGGGGCCAACGCACACCCCCCCGCAACACCGCGCGCCAGGTGACGAGCCGCACCGCGCCCGGACCCGGCGACAGGCGGGGGAGGACGGACAGGTAGATACCCACATGTTGTAGAGACAAAATTAGGCGTAACCTTTTCTGCGAACGGGTCCGGGTTTGCCAGACCAGTCGGAGATGTAGCGCCCGAAGAAGTCCCAGGCCGCGTCGGTGGGGAGCGCCCGCGCGTCCACGTAGTGGCGCGCCGTCGTTGCCGTGTCCTTGTGCTCCATGTAGGCAGCGACGACGGGGAGCGGCACGCCGACGGAGTTTGCCGCCGTCGCCGCGCCACTGCGGATGCTCTTCCCCCGCCAACGAGTCCCGATGGGCGGCTTAACGCCCAAGCACGACAGCGCCAACCGCAGCCACCGGGAGGTGCTGCGGGGTCCCAGCGTGGTGCCCGGCGGGGCGAACAGCGGGGCAAAGAGGCGGCCGCCGGCCGCAAGGAAGTCTGCCCGGTAGGCAGCCAGGAAACGCAAAACAGGGTCATACTTGCACCCCAGCGGGTAAACGGGGATTCTAAAGGCAGCGCGGGATTCCGTTCGCCCCTCACTCTGATGAAAAACAAGTTGTACCTGCAATCCGGTAGGGGTGAAAAGGCAGTCGATTGCCCGCCTGGCCGCCGCCGCCCCCGGCCGGTTAAACATGATGTAGGCCAGGAGCAGGCCGGCGAAGACCCAACGCTGCTCTGGCGTCGGGGCTCCGGTAGCAAGCGCCGAAACCCGTGCCATCACCTCCGCCGGCAAAGGCCCAATTACCTTGGGCATTCCGCCCGCCCGCGCGGCGTCCAAGCGAAGGTAGCCCTTGCGCAGGCGGCAGAAGATGGGGTTGCCCGTCGGCGCGGGGTAGCCTGCCAGCTCATGCACCGTATCAATCGGCGCCGGGTAGGTGCTGAGGGACCCGGGCGCGACGGTGCCCTGGGCGTGGATCCACCCGAGGTATCCGGCGACGACCGTGTAGTCGGCGGGCATGGCGACGAGGTTGCGCTCGCGACAAAAGGTAGAAAAACGATCCCACGCCAAGATGTACGTCCGCTTGGTGGTCGTCGTGTACGCTGCCTGCAGCAGCGCTCGCGCCTGCTGCGCGCCATCGTGCCAGCCAAGGTGCTGGCCGCTACAGCGGGCGACTAGGCGCTCCCATCGGACGGCAGCGGGCTCCGTGACCCGCCGAAGCGGAACACGTCGACCCCCCACGATGGTACTGGTCCTCGGGTGCGCCTGCCGCCGTGCGTGAGAACACATTCCGCCTCCGATAGGTGGAGGTGGGTGGTGCACGCCTCGGCCGCCCGCCAATACCACGGTTGGGCTTTCCACCTTGGAGCCACCAGCGTTAGCTGGCAGCCCGAGCGCACCGCTTTGTCCACCACGGCACCCACGAGGTGAAAAGGGGGGTTTGCCCTCCCGTTTTCTCCCCGCCAATCGTGTCGCAGCGCGCGGGTCCCGACGCAGCCCGGCGTCCAAACTCGAGAGTAGAATCGGTCACACTGTGCGTGTGGCAAAAACCACTTGCACACACGGCACCCAAGTTGGGGCGGTGTGCAAGGGCTGCCTCCCGTGTCGGGGGAACCGGAAGAAGTGCAAGTCGCACACACTCTGTCCCTGTTGTGGGGCAAACCCCCCCACTGACAAACAAGAGGATGGTGTGTGGTCCAACAGTTTCTTGGTCGGGACGGGGACGCAGGGCCAAGCCCCGCTGTCCCTCCCCTTATCCCCCCAGGGTCCCCTCAGAATCTCGCCACTCAGAATCTCCCACCCCAGCACCTGCCCACCGGGCCACACGAAAATTCAAGACGATAAATGCAGAAAACCCTCAAATCCAAGTTGGATTTACTACTAAGCTAACTATCCCAAACTTAGGGAATATGGACCCAAATCCAGGGGGAGGAACGGATCAGGCTAGTGGCCTGCCGCCCCTTGCATGGCACGTGTTGCCCCCCTACCTGGGGGTCAATGCTGCCACACTCCCCTCTCCTCAGTTCCGACCGACCCGGTCGGCCCTGTGAGGGGGTGCGTAAACGCACGTCTCGGCGTTGGGGGCGCGACTTGCTGTCCCCTGCGCTTGAGTACGTAACGCGGATGTGGAGGCGGTCACGTTGACCGCCCCTCTCCTCACGCTTGCCCACTCGGCAGCTTGCTCTTCTCGGTTCACACTCCACCATCACCACCACCTCCCCTTCACCTTCCACGGGGCCGCCCCACGCTGGGGAGGCCACCCGTATACCCACGATCCGAGTCCCCCTCAACTCGAGGCGGGTCTCGAGCCGCTGTAGCCAGGGCGTCTCTCCCCAACTTGGGGAGAGCCATGGCTACCCCGGGAGTGGAGACAGACTCTCTTGACGAACGTATGGAGGACACCTCCTACGGTGCAGCGCCCGCCGGGACTTCCGGCGGGGGCTCCGCGATCGCTCCGGGGGATGGGACTCCCGCGTCACCCGGCTTTGGGTTGACGGCGGGATCTCCCCCGGAGGCGGGACAAGTTGTCCCGCGTGAGGCCTTGGGGCGGTGGTTTTACCCCGCTTGGCCTCTCTATGAGGAGGGGCTGACTGTTCTTCGCTGTGGCCGACTTGGCGCAGCGATGGGTCGGGTATGGGACCGCCTACGGGAGAAGTATCCCCGTAGGGTCGGGTTCCCTGCCGGCTTCAGGACGGACCAGTTTGCCTTCTTGGACGACGAGGAGGTCGAAGATGTACAGCGTGCCAAGGCCATGGTGGACCGCGGGGAAACTATCCCGGGTCCCGGCGACTTGCCGACCTTTACTTGGGACGCGGTGGCAACTCGCCCCCCGTACCTTCACGAGGCCGATCCGCACACTCATCACTTTGATGTGCGGATGGAGAAAGACTTCCGGCGAGGTCCCTACTTGGTGACCTCGGCTCAACTTGAGTTCCCTCAGCAGTCTGCTGCCAGTAAGGAGCAGTACTATCCGAAGAAGCCCGAGTGGTGGCCTCAAGTTGAGGTCCCCTACGGGTTCCCGGCGTTGTTGCCACGGTTGCTTGACCACTTCGGCTCCGTCATGTTGACGGCTGGCCCTGATCATCTGGTGTGGGCCATGTTGGCCACCCAGTGGCTCCTCGAGGTCATGTTGACCTGGGTGTCCTGTGTCCAGGGGCGGGGGATGCTCTGGCACCTCCCCCTCCGGCTCCTCCAAGGTTTGGAACAGCTCACCCCTCAGCTAGTTGCTGAGGGGTGCTCATCAGGACAACTCACTCTACTTGAGGAGATGCTCCGCCTTCACAAGTTTATCGAGTGGGAGAGCATTGAGCACAAGTTGCGCCGCCCCACTCGTGGGCCCAAGGACGATGGCGCACTTCGCCAGTTCGTGTGGGTCGCTCGTGAACTTCACGACGGCCGTGAGGTCCTACGCGAGGGGTTGGGCATCGGGGACTACCCGTATTCCCCGGGAGTGGATCGCCACACTGCGCCACCCCCGGACAAGCCCATAGTTATGGCTGTGCCCTCATATGATGACCATATGACTCAGCCCACTGCGGGGGCCCCAAGTCGGGGTCCCAGTTACACCCGGGTCCCGCCACCTCGGCGTGCCCCTCCGCTTCCTCCTGTCCCCTACCAGCCGCACGGGGACATCCCGATTAGCGTGGCCGTTGAGTCGTCCACCCCGGTGTCCCCCAACTTGGGGGCCACCCTCCTGACGGTATACCCCAAGTTGGTGTTACCGCCCACGCCTCTAACCTCAGAGATGATGATCACCACGTTGGTGCGCACCATTTCCTGGTTGGCCGCGTCGACCGCAACCCTTCAAACTTCCGAGACTCCTCAACTTGAGGAGCGCGTTCGTACTGCAGTGGCGACCGCGAGTTGCGAGTCGGTGGCGGACTTTATGACGGCCGAGTTGGCTCGCATTGGGGCTATTATGCCCCAGCCAGCCCCACTTGGGCGTAACAAACGTTGCGCGAGCCGGGCATATTCGCCTCCTCGCCGTCGTCGCCGACACTCGCGGCGCTCTCCCTCCGTGTCGGAAGACGAGTTGTCTTACTCCGTCTCGGAGTCCTCGACTCCGTCAGAGTCGGAGTCGGTCCGGCGTCTGCGTCGCCAACCTGCGCGCAAGATTAAGCAGAAGAGCAGCCGCGGTCGTCGCCACTTGCGCGACCGTGAGGGGCGCGACGGGTCCGAATTGGAGCCGCCGGCCCCGCCGACTGGTGGGGAGCGTTATCGCCGTGGGTCTCGCCGCTCGCCTCTACGTGAGGGCGAGGGCCGTGGAGTTGGAGAGTCTAGCATGCATGCCTAGTTGGCAGCTGCCTTTGTTGTGAGAGTGTGAGGGTTCGGGCTGTAGTTAAAAGCCACTCTGCGTACCACTTCGACTTGAAGCACTCTCTTGGCACTGTTACTCGGCCTTCCCTCACGTTGAGGGAGGGCTGCTAGGGTCTATCTCATTCCGGGCACAGTATGCCCGGACCTTCTCAGCGGGAAGGTCCTCCACATACTCCCATGTATCATCCTTGGCTTTGTAGCCAAACCAACGCACCCTCAACATGAGGCGGTCAGTGTCTTCATCCCATCCGTGGTCGATGAACTTATCGAACACGTACTCCTGCGGGCCCTGTTTGGCCGCAGGCAGTGAGGGGAGGCGCCACGCTTCCAAAGCACGCGCCCAAGCTGGGTCGCCTGCAGGCGGTGGTGCAACTTTGACCACGTCCTGTCCGTTCACTGTGCGGACCCTGTCGTCACTTTCGATGGTGAAGCGCCGCCCATCAGTACGAAGGACCTGGTACGGCCCCTTCGTCTGGAATACCAACTTACCCCCAGTTGGGGTGTGTGAGTGAACCAGTACCCAGTCACCCTGCTCGGGGACATGCTTAGCATTGCGCACCTTTTTGTCAAAGGTACGCTTGTAGCGCTTTTGCGCTTTGTCCATCTCAGCCCTGACTTCAGGGATTAGGTTTTCAAGCCTAGCAGCGAACTCCGCCTTACTCTCAGTAGGAGTAGGCGTCCTGCCACCATCCTCCCTAGTTGGGAGCGACCGCCGCACAGCAATAGACCGCACGCGACGGGGGGTCACAAAAGCGAGGGGTACTTCCCCCGTAGATGAGTGAACCTGCGAATTGTAGGCAGTAGTAAGGATAGAAATGTATTGGTCCCACGTCTTCACGTGCTCACTCACATAGTGGCGCAGCTGCCTAACAATAGTTTTGTTGAAGCGCTCCACCTGCCCATTAGTTTATGGGTGGTAGGGGGTGGCATAGTTTGCCTTAACCCCCAACATGTCCAGCACTCCCTGAAACAGTACAGACGCAAATTGCGGTCCATTGTCCGATAGTGTACTATCTGGGATGCCATACGCGGCAACCCAGTGATCTAGGAAGGCTGACACGACCGACATGGCCGTGATCTCTGCCAGTGGGATCGCTCGCGTAAGTTTCGTGAAGCGGTCACAGATGACCAGGAGGTACTGGTTGCCCTCCTCGGTCACTGGCAGTGGCCCAAGGATGTCCATCGCCAACGCGGCGAAGGGCTCCTCGGCCGGGAACAATAGCATAGCCGTACTAGGCCGCCGTTCCATCTGACGGTTCTGTGCCCAACTTGTGCAGGCAGCCACCCAACTGTAGATGTCCACCACCATGGACGGCCAGTAGTACCTGGTCCTCAGGGTCTGGTACAGTTTACTAGACCCCAGGTGTCCACCCGTGGGAGCGTTGTGCTCCCTCTCAAGGATACTGCCCTTGAGGGATGCGGGGACGACAAGTTGTTCGGTCCCCTGGAATACCCCCCTCCTCATGAGGAGGCCATCGTCTCCGATGAATAACCGCGTCTCCGCCACTGTATCCAGTGTATCCCTCTGCGACTTGCAGAAGGGATCCTCGGCCTGGGCCTTCACCACCTCGTCCAGGGACAGGGGCAAGTACTTCTTGTTCCCTGGCGCCTCGGGGCTCAACGCCTGACCCGAGCGCGTGACTACCCCCACGATGGGGATGTCCTCATCGACTGGGTTAGTGTCCAGCCCCTCGGTAGGTACCCGAGAGAGGCCGTCGGCAAGGGCATGTTGCCTGCTAGGTCGGTACTCAATATCAAAGTTGAAGGGTGCCAGTCGCACCCTCCACCGATTGAGACGAGTGTTCGTACAGTCCGTCTTAAAGATGAACTGCAACGCGCGGTGGTCACAGCGGATGAGGAACTTCTCACCCGCCAGGTAGTGACGAAGTGACGTCACCGCCCACACCACTGCGAGTCCTTCCAACTCGGTGACTCCGTAGTTCTTCTCGGCCGAGTTCAGCCCCTTGCTGAAGTATCCCACCGGCAAGTACTCCTTGTCCGGCTGCTGCTGAAGCAACACACAACCAAGTTGGTCGTAGCTAGCATCCACATCCAGGATGTAGTGGCCTCCCAACCTGGGAATAGCCAGGATAGGGGGTGCACTGGGCTTCAACTCGATCCGATGTTGGGTAGCTCTCATGAGTCCCAATTTACCATCCCACAACTTGTGATATTGGTCCAAGAGGCGTTCAACTTGAACCCTCAACCTGGGGGGAACACCCTCCATGTTCACATGGGGCCGAGGAGAGGCGGCCGACTTGGCTTGATGTTTCTCCTTTCCGGACTTCGGGTCGCTGCTTGCGCCCGCGTTGAGGGTGACCGCTACTACCGGTCCCTCGTGTTGGTCGATATAGCCGAACTTGGCTCCCGATCAAAGATACTTTCTTTTAGGGTGGCGGGGGTAACAACTTGCTACGACCCCTGTCACAGGCTCGAGCCCATCACCGACGAGTGAAGGTCCGCCGTCCTCCACCCGCCTAGTTGGCAACGGCTCTATGCCAAAGTTGAATTCAACCCGAGTGGATCTCGCGGGGACAGTCCTCTCACCTTGGGACGTTCCCTTTGAGTATACCACCCGGTGGCCGAAGTGCGAACCACCGGTCCGAGGAAGACCCTCAGGGTGAACACCCGACTTGGTCGGGGTGGCTTACCGCCCGCACCGATACCCACGGCCCTGCTGGCTGGAGTGCCTCTAGCACCCCCGCGACCCCAGGTACACCCTGTGTCTGGCCAGTATTCAAAGGAGCCGGAGTAAAGTCGTCACCGGAGAGTTTCCCGAACGTCGGGAGGTCCGATCCAGCCGTGTTGGCTAACGATCCACACGGCACAGTCCAAGACCACCGTTCCTCTGAGACAGAGGGCCCCCTACACCCGGGTGCACCCGGAGGTAAAGTTTACCTCTGTCCCCTGCTGCTCCACCAAATGTGGCAAAAACCACTTGCACACACGGCACCCAAGTTGGGGCGGTGTGCAAGGGCTGCCTCCCGTGTCGGGGGAACCGGAAGAAGTGCAAGTCGCACACACTCTGTCCCTGTTGTGGGGCAAACCCCCCCACTGACAAACAAGAGGATGGTGTGTGGTCCAACAGTTTCTTGGTCGGGACGGGGACGCAGGGCCAAGCCCCGCTGTCCCTCCCCTTATCCCCCCAGGGTCCCCTCAGAATCTCGCCACTCAGAATCTCCCACCCCAGCACCTGCCCACCGGGCCACACGAAAATTCAAGACGATAAATGCAGAAAACCCTCAAATCCAAGTTGGATTTACTACTAAGCTAACTATCCCAAACTTAGGGAATATGGACCCAAATCCAGGGGGAGGAACGGATCGGGCTAGTGGCCTGCCGCCCCTTGCATGGCGTGTGTTGCCCCCCTACCTGGGGGTCAATACTGCCACAGTGCGTTGAGGTGACTCGCAAACAGGTCCACGATGTGCGGCCCGAAGCGTCGCTCCAGGGAGGCAAAGGTGGACGCCGAAAGGCTCCAATCTGTCGAGTCGCCCTCGCGGGACAATCTGTCCGCGTAGGCGTTGACCGCACTGGGCAGGTGCTCCGCTTTTACCGACAGGCCCCACGCCGCGCACAGCTCGTGCAGCTCCCAAATCTCGCCCATAAGGGCGCGGGACTTTAACGACATGGAGTTGATTGCCCCGACCGCCACGGTGGAGTCGGACTTGGTGAGGAGCGAGGCGTCCCGCTCCGTCAGGAAATGGCGAAAACTCTCTAACGCCAACCGGACGGTCGCCAGCTCCAACTCGTTGATGTGCGCGAATCGCCGCGTCGGGGCGTGGAAGCCCCGCGCCGGGAGTGCCCCGTCCTGCACCGCCCCCCAGCCGAGCAGGCTGGCGTCGGTGTGGATGATGTGGGCGGGGTCCGCTGGCCAAAGCGCGCGCCCAAGCCTGGCGTGGCCCGTTAGGTGCGCCCACCAGGCCAAGTCCTGCAAAGCCTGGTGCCCCAGTCGCACGTCGCCAGTGGTAGTGCCCCCCAGGCAGTCGTATAGGCTCCGCAGATGGTAGCGGGCTGTCGTATCCGCGAGGGTCGTTGACGCGGCCATCCCACACAGGGAGCGGAGCGCCTTGGCGCGGACCCACCGGCGGTGACTGGTCACCCGCTTGATCAGGGAGCCAGCCAGCCCCGTGATTTTGATCGCGCGCTCGGGCCGGAGGATAAAGAGGCCCCGCTTGGTATCCACCAGGTGTCCGAGCAGAGGTAGCGAGGTTGGGCCTGTCCAGACGCCTTTCGTCGGGTGGAGGTCTAGCCCCAGGTCGGCCAGCAGCCCGCGTACCTGCGAACCGCCGTCGAGGGCGTTCTGGACCGTCGCTGGTTGGCCCGCCTGAGAGGGGGGCGCCCCCCCAAAGTCGTCCACATACGAGACGATGCAGAACCCCAGGCGCCGTAGCTCCGCCACGAAGGGACGGCATACCTTGGTCCACTAGTAGGGCGCCAGGCGCAACCCGAACGGCATAACCACCGGCTCGAACACCCGACCCATGACTGTAAAGCAGAGGAAGGTCCGGTCCCGCGGCCGCAGCTCCAAATGGAAGAAGGCGTCTTTTATGTCCCAGGACAGCATCGAGTCCCCGGGCGGCAGCTGGGGAGCTAAGTCGTAGAGCGACTCGTACTTGAATTTGCGCTCCGCCAGATGGGCCTTGGGGAGCCGGTAGTCGATGACCATCCTCGGCTTCCCCGCCGACCATGTAACGAAGACGCCCAAGATGCAGTGGGCTGTGGCCGCCTCGGCCGGGGAGAGCTCCCAGTAGAATCCCCCGGCCAATCCCCGCTCCAACTCACCGACCAGGTACGCCTTGTCCCGGTCGGCGACTGGGTAGCCCTTGGCGTGATGTCGAGGCGGCGGAGTCACCCACGGTAGGTTAATCCCCTGAGTGAGGGTGTCTATCACCCAGGGGCTTGCCCCTATGCGGCGCCAGGCGTCGAGCCGGCGTCGCACTCGGCGGGAAGGCGGCCCCTCGGGGTTTGGGGCCGCCTGGGCGGGACCCAGACGCGAAACCGGGGTGCCCCGACCCGGCTCCGTAGCCGGAAAACCCGGCTTACTGTCGCTTGGTCCCTTTGGCGGCCTGAGCGCCGCCGCCGCCGCCCTTCTTGCCTCCTCCACCCTTCCCGCCTCCGCCTCCCCCACGGCAGCCGCCACCGCCGCCTCCGCCGCCGCCGCCTCCACCAGAGCCCCCGCCACCTCCGCCGCCGCTACCGCCGGTGCCGGGCGTGGTCTTCTTGGTGGTACGCTTCCCGGGGGCGGTGTGGGTGAACTCGCCGCCAGGCTGCTTGGCGGCAATCTGGGCGGTATTTTTAATGCGGTAGCCGTCCCGCTGGGCTCGGAATTGGCGCTTACCAAATCCGCGGTGCAAGTTGACGGCGGGAATGTCCGCCCGCTCGTATTCTCGGGCGAGCAGCTGGTCCAACTGCTTCGTTTCGAGGTAGTCGTAGCGCTTGACGGCGATGCGGTGGAGACGCTTGAGGTAGATGACGAGGGAGGCGAAGCAAGCCTCCAGGTCAGCCGCCGAGTAATTGGCGTGCGAGTGGTAGGAGTCGGTGGCCTCGTTGATGGCCTCCTGCAACCAGTAGCAGACCTGGTAGAGTGAGGTGGCCTCCATCCGGTCCCGGACGTTGTCTCCAAAGGCAGAGAGGAACGTGACGTCGGTGGGGTCGAACGGGACCGGGAGGCCGTCGGGCTTGACCGCCCGGGCGGGGATCGCAAAGTCTTTGAGGTACTCCCCGGGCTTACTGACCTTGATCGTCCCGAGCCCGCCCAAGGGAGCGGGCCCGGGGTCGTCACCGTCGGAGGAGGACGACTCGGGTGGACTAGAGCCTTGCGCCCCACCGTCCGTGTCGGCGTCACAGGAGCGGGTGGGGTCGGCGGGTACCCCGCCGCCCCCACTCGTCCCGCTACCGCCGGCTGCGCGACCTGCACCCCCGCCGCCCGCAGGCGCCGCTCCGTCGCCGGCCCCGCTGGCGAGAACGGCACCTTGGGGCGCCGATCCCGCCGGGACCGCCTGGGTGTTTGCATCGGTCGCCTCTCCGGCCGTGCGGAGTTGCTCCAAAGCGGCCGAGAGCTTGCCCTGGAGGTCGGCAATCACCTCCTCCTTGGTCGGGGAGCCGTCCCCATCCTTCGAGCCCATCCCGGGCGTAGGCACCCGAGAGCAACAGCGCCAAACCACAGGCACGCGGCCTGGGAAGCCCCCTCGACGCGGCGGAACGGGTCCGGCGCGGAGAGGGGGCGGACGTGACGGGCGTAGACCCGGGCCGCTCCGTGTGTGCCGCGTCCAGAAAAGCCCCTCCCCCCGCCAGACCGCGGGCCCCCTGGCGCAGCGAGCCCGCACCGGCACAGACGACAGCACGGGTGTGTGCGCGCCAGCACCCCCCCCCGACAGGCCCGCCCACGCCAGGTGCTGCGGGCCAACAGTCCAGCCGGGGCGGGGCCAACGCACACCCCCCCGCAACACCGCGCGCCAGTTGACGAGCCGCACCGCGCCCGGACCCGGCGACAGGCGGGGGAGGACGGACAGGTAGTTACCAACATGTTGTAGAGACAAAATTAGGCGCACGGGGCGGAGCCGCACCTGTCCAGCCAAGAGAGCTGCACAGCACACTGTTCTTTTTTCTTTTTTTTTTGCTCTCCCGTGTGCTGGCACCAAGCCGATTCTGGGGTTTGCTCCTGCTGTACGAGGCAAGTCTTTGGCGTGCTTCGGTACAAAAGTGATGCGCTCGAGCAGCAACTTGCTCGAGCTTCCTTTTTTCGCTCGACCCGCTCCGCGAGGAAGGCAGAGTGCCCCACCCCCCTTTCGCCCCCCGCAGTCCATGGAGCTTCGGAGCATGGGCCGTTGGGCGGGCGCGGGCAGTGGCGGCGGCGGTGCGTCGCGCGGCGCACCCCCCCGGTCGCTCCCACTGGAGGAGGGGCGGAAGGCTTCTGAAGCCATGTGGGCGGTACGTGGAGCTCTCCCTGCGATTGTGCAGTCGTGTTGCCCCTTACGTTCGGCTTGCCACGGGCATTGTAATACGAACGTAGCGGGTTCCACGAATCACACCGAACGAACAATTTCGTGACGCAACCCTTCTGGGTTTTTTTCACGGAATTTTTCTTTTGGTCAACCGATTGTTGAATCCCAGTGAGATCCACATCAGATTCGGAATACTCTTCCTCAGCACTGGCGGCCGGCCCGACATCCTCGGCGGCCTCGGCGCGCAGTACGGGGTCCACGTCACGTGGCACCCCCCCGGTGCGCACACCCTCGACGATCCGCGCACCCCCGACGGCCCGCGCACCCCCGACGGCCCGTGGCGCCTTCACGGCCCACGGTCCGTCGGCACGCGGCCCCCCATCGGCACGCGGCCCGCCGTCGGCACGCGGCTCCCCGCAGGCACACGCCCGCCCGAGGGCACACGACCCCCCGGCGGGCGCCCGCTCGATTCCTACCCCGGCGGTCCCAGTCCGCCTCGCCTCGGCGGGCCGGGCCGCACCCAAGCCCCCCCTCTCGGGCAAGGGCAAGGGCCCTGCCACCAAGGACACGGCAGCCCGCGTCAACCGTCGCCTGTTACTGCCCCCCCAAGAATCGGGGCGCCGTTACACCGCCCCGCCGCCACCGGTGATTGGTCACATCAAGCCAACCACCGCGCGCGCGGTTGAGCAGCGTGAGCAACGCCGAATTGCCAAGAGCCACCGTGGGGCGCAACGGAAATTCCTTTGCAATCCGTGCGGTATGCGGTGCAACAGCCTCACTGTGCTGCGTGATCACCGCGGATCCCGTCGCCACCGATACGTCATTAACCGCCCGGACACCCTTCCCCGTTGCGAACCCTGCGGTCGCGAATTTGAGTCGGTGGAACATTTCGAGCGGCACACACGTGGCAAGGATCATCACCGCACGCTGGCGCGCCGCACCGATTGACACCTGTTGACACACCCCTGGATCTGGCCTAGTGTCTATTCTACTGCTCGCCTCATTTGAGGCGATTCGCCTCAATTGAGGCGGTTTTTCAGCGGCCGTTTACAAGGTCTTCCACTCATCTGAGAGTGAAACTGACCCCAGAAACGGACTCAGCGCAGTCTGTTTGCCTATGGGGGAGCCGGAGTGCGCCTGAAGACGACGGGTTGTGATCGGTTGGCGCCCTCTTTTTCGCGCCACCGACTGCTTCCGGCGGCGCAGAAGCCGCCCCAGTCGCAGCGCAGGGCACTTCCAGAAGAGCTGCAGTATGGCCAACAGCCGTTTGGCCAATGGCGCGCGCGCGCTCCTCCGTGCTTATACAGCGGCGTCCGTCACAGAGCTCCTCAGAGGAGCAAGCGTCCGCGCCATGTACCCGACCTCCCACGCCTGCCCCGGACTGCCTTCGCCGCCACTAGTGTCTATTCTACTGCTCATCAGCCTCAAATGAGGCGGTCTCTAGCCTCAAATGAGGCTCCGCCCGGATCACCCGAATTCGTCGATTTTGACCTGTCTGCCAAAGAAGAGGCAGTCGGTACCCTCCCCAGACGGCTTCCGCTCGGCCTGTGCCTCCCCCTGTACACCTCCCCCGGCTTCTCTCCCGCTGTGGGCGCTCCCTACCTCCCCCTCTTCCCTTTGTGCGGCTGGGGCTGGCTGCGGCGGCGGCGGCGGCGGCAGCGGCGACGGCGGCGACGGCGGCCACGACGGATCCAGCGTACCACCCGTCGACCCCATACGTTGGTGCTGGGTCGGTCGGCGGCGGTGGTGGCGGACGTGGCGGCGTGTCGGCATACTTGGCGGATGGCGGCGCCGGTGGGGTCGTGTCCGGCATGGAGGTGACGTCGCACCTGGGGGGGGCGAGGGGGATGACGCACCACTACGTCGGCGTGGGCGTCACGGGTGCGTTCCAAGCGGAGACGGTGAGTAGGGGGGATGGCAGCAGACCTGGACGACGGGTGTGGTGAGGGGTGTGCGCCGGCGCTTGTCGTCGCCGTGCGGGCGAGAGAGTGGAGAGGGGGAGACGGGTGGAGTAGGCGTACAATGGAAGGCCAGTGTGGCAAGTGCGGCGGTAGTGGTCATGTTGAGGGCCGCTGGCGGCTCGCCCACGGAGTGCGGGACGAGCAGAGGGACCACCCATGGTGCGTAAAGGTGGGGGGGGGGAGGGGGGGGGGGGGAAGGTGAGGGGGGAGGGAAGAGCAGGGGGGGGGGGGGGGGGATGGGTAGGGGGGGAAGTAAGAGGGGGGGCAGAGCACACCGCGGCCGCAGCAAGGGGAAGGGATGCAGAGGGATGGGAAGCGCTGGTGGTGGGCGCCGGAGTGCAGAGGAAGGCAGTCCGGGGCAGGCGTGGGAGGTCGGGTACATGGCGCGGACGCTTGCTCCTCTGAGGAGCTCTGTGACGGACGCCGCTGTATAAGCACGGAGGAGCGCGCGCGCGCCATTGGCCAAACGGCTGTTGGCCATACTGCAGCTCTTCTGGAAGTGCCCTGCGCTGCGACTGGGGCGGCTTCTGCGCCGCCGGAAGCAGTCGGTGGCGCGAAAAAGAGGGCGCCAACCGATCACAACCCGTCGTCTTCAGGCGCACTCCGGCTCCCCCATAGGCAAACAGACTGCGCTGAGTCCGTTTCTGGGGTCAGTTTCACTCTCAGATGAGTTGAAGACCTTGTAAACGGCCGCTGAAAAACCGCCTCAATTGAGGCGAATCGCCTCAAATGAGGCGAGCAGTAGAATAGACACTAGGAGCCCGATTTTCCCCCATTGATCCCCCCGCTTGGAAATCCGACACGTCTCGCGGGTCGTTGCCCTCTCCCTGTGCCGCACGGCGACTGGGGCGGCTTCTGCGCCGCCGGAAGCAGTCGGTGGCGCGAAAAAGAGGGCGCCAACCGATCACAACCCGTCGTCTTCAGGCGCACTCCGGCTCCCCCATAGGCAAACAGACTGCGCTGAGTCCGTTTCTGGGGTCAGTTTCACTCTCAGATGAGTGGAAGACCTTGTAAACGGCCGCTGAAAAACCGCCTCAATTGAGGCGAATCGCCTCAAATGAGGCGAGCAGTAGAATAGACACTAGGCCAGATCCAGGGGTGTGCAACGCCCACCGCCTGGCGGCGGTGGATACGTACGGCAACGCCCTCGTCGCGTTGTACGACCAGGGGGGGGGGGGGGGGGGGGGGGGGCCGCCCCCGCGGCGGCACGGGTGGCGCCGCCGCCGCGGCAGCGGGGGTGCCCCAAGGCAGCGCGCGACCGGCCAGCGGCGGGGCACCCCTCCCCCCCGCCCCCCCATCCGGTGGCGGTGGCGGCGGCGGCGGCGGCGGCGGCGGGCCGCCCCGCCGGCGGGACGGCAGCCCGCGGGTGACGTACGCGCTCCCCCCCCCCACGCCTTCCTCCCTGGGCTGGACGGGGGTGGCGCTGCACCCGGCGTCGCTGTCCACCACCGCCGTAGCGCGGGCGGCGGCGTGGGATGTTTCGGTCTATGACGGGTCCGTGCCGGTGGCGACGGTGCACTGTCTGGCGTCGCCGGCGGCAGTGGGGTGGGTGCGAGCGTCATCTTCCCATCAACCAGCGGCCGCCCGCTAGAAACGGCAGCAGCTGCCTGCTATCAAAGCTGAAGGCAGGGGTCACCTCCCCGCCACCGCCAGCAGCCGCCAGTCGCCAACAGCAACCCCAAGCGCAACCCCACAGACAACGCTCGCCGCCGCTCGCCATCGCCGCCGGCAAGCACCACCCCCCTGTGTACGCCAGCAGCCGTGCGCCAACACCAGCGACGCCAACCAAGACCGCGGTGTCAACGCCAGCAGTCACCCGAGGCCAAAGGCCGCCGGCAAGCGCCACACCCCCTCTAGATAGCAGCCAACACAACACAGGCGGCCGTCCGACGGCAACGCCGGCGGCCATCGCCACAACCCCGCGAGCAGCCGGCCTCCGTCGACCACGGCGCCAAGCGCTAGCATCCCACCAACACCGGCAACCCCCCGAAGGCGAAGCTGGCGGTCAGCGCCAACCGCCCCGCCAATGCCCGCAGTCACCCGCTGTCAACGCCAACGCCGAGCGCCGCCCGCATGCCAAGCAGCGGCCGCACGCTGACAACGCTAGCAGCCGCCTGCCGACACCAGCGACGCCAAACGCCACCCCCACGCTAACACCAACAGCCACCCACAGCCAGCGCCCGCGTAGAGCGGCACCCCCCAACCGCTGCCAGTGGCCACCCTCCGCCTACGCTGGCGGCAAGCATGAAGCCGCCGCAAAAGCCAGCGGTCTCCGGGCGGAAAAGCCAGCGGCGAGCGTCACTCGCACGCCACCGCCAGCAGCCGCCCGAGGCAAAGGCCTGCGGCAAAAAGGCACCGCTGCCAACGCCAGCAGCCGCCCGCGGCCGACGACGGCGGCCATCACCACGTCCCAGCCAACGCACTCAGCCGCTTACCGCCTACGCCGGCGCAGAGCGTCATCCCCCCACACCAACGCCAGCAGCAGCCCGCCGCCAAAGACTGACGGCAAGCGGCCCCTTCCCAGATAAAAAAAGGGGACGTCCGCCGCCCCCAGCGACGCCAAGTGCAACCGCCGAGCGTACACCAGCGGCCACCCGCCACCAATGCTGGCGGCGAGCGCCGGCCACACGCCAAAACAGCACCCCTCCGCTGGCAACGACCCCATCCGCGCTCCGTCGCAACGAATCGCCGTCAACAGCGACGCCAAGTACAAACGCCCGTACAAAGGCCAGTAGCCGCCCGCCGCTAGCGCCGAAGGCGCCGCCCCCACGCCAATGGACATGGAAGCAGCCGCCCGCTGCCAACACTAGCAGCCGCTCGCCGTCATAGTCGGCTGCGCGCGCCACCCGGCCGCCAAAACAGCCGGCCACCCAACGGCACATCCGCTGGCGAGCACCACCCCCCCCGCCAATGCCAGCAGCCGCCTGCCGTCAAAGCGGACGGCTAGCACCACCCTTCCGCCAATGCCGGTAGCTAGCAGCCGCCAGCGCCGCAGTCAAGTGCCACGTCCCCGCCCAAACAGCAACCGCCGGGCGCCAACACGAACGCTAAGCGCAGTCCCCCCACCGACGTCAGCAGCCGCGTGCCACCAGTGCCGGCAGCGGGAGCCACCCCCACGCCATCGCGAGCAGCCACCCGCTGCCTTCGGTGCGATCCCGGGGTGGGAGCAGAGGAGAGCTCAGCCCGCCAGTCCCCGCCCCCCCCCCCCTGCCAGCCACGGGCGCCGGCGCAGGTGCGGCCGTACCCTGTGGCCGCGGCGGCCCGCGCGCCCGCCAACCGGGTCGCCCCAGCCGGCGCGCCGCCCGCCGGCGCGCCCGTGCCGCCCGCCGCCGTCTTTTCGCCCGCCGCCGCAGCCGCCACCGCCCCGCAGCCGCCGCCGCCGCCACCGCCGCGCCCGTCGGCGGCGGCCCGGCCCCCGCGGGCGCCGGCCGCCGCCGCGGCCAGCCGGACCACGGCGGCCGCACCGCCGCCGCCGTCCACCGGCGGCCCGCCGCGGCCGCCGGACGCGGCCGGCGCCGCCCCGCCGGCACGCGGCGGCCCGTCCGCGTCTGCCGGCGCGTGGCTCACGCCACGAGGCTGCCAGCGGCCGCGTGGCCGCCGCCCAAAGTGGCGGCCGCCGCTGCCGCCGCGCCACCACCGCAGGCGGCATACGGCGGCGGCGTCACCCACGGTGGTGGAGAGAAGGGCGGGAGGGGTGTGCCCCCCCCCACCACACGTCTCCCGCCCCCCCCACCACACGTCCCCCGCCCCCCCCGGCGGTCAGCCGCAGTCACCACGCCGGCCGCCACCGCCTACGTGTCCGGTGCCCCGGCCGCGCCCTCGCCGCCGGTCTCCTCCGCGCCGGAACAGGCAGCCGCGGCGGACAGCCCCGTCGCGACGCGGGCGGCGGCGACGGTGACACCTGGAAGAGCACGTGACTGGGCTGGGGGGCGCACGGGGAGGGTCTTTGCCCAACCTGCCTGTCGTCACTCTCGCCCCCCGCCGCCTACCACCGCGCCCGCCGCGACAGCCGCCACAGCAACCGCGGCCACCGCCGCGGCTTTGCCCGCAGCCGCCACGCCGCGGCCACCGCCGCCCGCCACCACCGGCACAGCGCCGGCGCCGCACTGCGCCGTGGCGCCCGCCGCCGCCGCGCCGCCGGCCGTCCTAGCCAGCACGACGCCGGCCACGACCACCGCGGCTGCCGTCGCCGCGCCGTCAAGGCCAGCCATCCCGGCGGCAACGTCGGGGGCGACGGCCACGGCACTGGCGTTCGTGCGGGGGCGGGAGGAAGGGGATTGACCGCCGCCGCCGAGCCCCCCCCCCCCCTCCGCCCCTAGCGCCAGGACGACCATCCCCCCGCCAGCGTCCCGCCGCCGTCGAGTTGTCCGCCGCAGCCGGCTCGCCGTCCGCCACTGCCGCCGCCGCGGTGCCACTCGTCAGCCCCACCACGGCTGCCACGCCACCGTCGCGCGTCGCCAAGCCGGCGGCGTAGGCGGCAATCGCGGCGGCGGCGTGACCGTGGCGGGGGTGGCGGGAGGGGGACACCCCCTGCCGCAAAACACCACCCCCCCACCGTCCACGGAACGGCCACCGTCGCCCTCGACGCCCCCCCGCCAACAGCGGCCCTGTCGCGGCCGGCACACCGCCAGCCGCCACCGCGGTCGCGCCGCCGACGGCCAGCTCCGCCATCGCCGCCATATCGCTAGCGCACGCCACGCCGTGGCGGCCGCGGGGGGTACCGAAGGCGCTCTTGGCGACGGCGGGGAGGCCGACGACGGGGAAGCGCCCCTCCCCCATCCAGCCACACTCCTACGTCACCCCCACTCCCGCACACGCCCGCCCCACCCGCCGCTGCGGACACGCAGCCGGCTGTCGCTGACACCGCCGCCGTGTCGCCGCCACTGGCCGTGGCCGGCGCGCCGTCGACCGCGACCACCGCGGCCGCCGTCGCCGCAGTGCCAAGTCCAGCCTACGTGGCGGAATCGCGGGGGACGACGGTCGCGTCGCTGCCGGGCGTGGGGGCGGTGGCGGAGGGGAATCGCCTCCCGCCGCCGCGCCACCCCCCCCGCATGTTCAACCGCCACGTCCACCGCCCTGCCCGTGTCCCATCGTCACCGGCTTGTCCACCGCGGTCGGCGTGCTGACAGCCACGCCCGCCACCGCTCGCCACCCGTCAACGCCGCGGCCACCGCGACACCGACGCCGCTCGTCGGATGGGCGGCGGCGCTGGGGGCAGCCGTGGCGCCGCCTGTGGCAATGGGGGGAGTGAGAAGCGGTGAATAAACCCCGCAGCGCAGGACCACCCCTCCCACGCCCACGACACAGCCACCGTCATCCACGACACCGCCGGCCGACCGCCGACCCCCCGAAGCCGCCTCGCCGCCGGCAGCCAGCCCACCTGCGCCGCCGCCGGCCGCAAGCCGCGCAGCCGCCGGCCGCTGTCGTCGTCTCCACAGTGCCAATGGCGGCCTCCGCCTCCCCGCAGGCATGCGGGGAGGTGGTGCAGCGCTTGGCGGCGGCGGGGGGGGCCGACGGGGGAGGATCGCACACCCCCGCCCACACCGACCGCCTCCGGCCGCAGCCCACGCCAACACCGACCACCACCATAGAGCCGATACGCGTGGCCGCCGCGCCGCTGCCCGCCACACTCGCCACGCCGCCGGCCGCCGTCGCCGCCCCCGCCGTCGCGTGGCCGCTACTTGTCGCCCTGCTGGTGCCGAGGGCGGCCGCACGGACGGCCGTGACTGTCGTGACGGGGCCAGCAGCGGGGAATCGCAGCTCCATGCCAAGTGCCACCTCCCGACGGCCGGCGCCACCGCCGACCCCGTCGCCCGTCGCCGCCGCCACCCCGCCCGTTGCGGCCGGGCGGCCGCCAGCCGCCGGCGCGCGCGCCGCCACCGCGGCCGTCCCGCCGCCGCCGAACGTCACCGCCGCCGTCTGCACGTCACCATGGTGGGCCGCCCCGCCGCAGCCTTGGCGGTTGGCGGCGGCCGTCCTGGCGTCGACAGGGGAGCCGACGGGAGGGGACCGTGTCCCGGTCGCCCAGCAACACTCCCCTGCCGCCCAAGAAGCTCCGGCCCACCGCCGCTGGCCCGTCCGCCACGGCAGACGCGCCGTCGGCTGCTGCCGCCGTCCCATAGCCGTTGCCCATCGCGGCCGCTGTCGGCGCAGAGCTGCCGCCGGCCACCTCCCCCGTGCTGTGAGGCGGGCTGGTGGAGATCCGGGGGGTGGCAGGGAGTCCGACGGGGGGGGACGCCACCCCCCCGTCCATCGTCTCGACCCCGGCCACCACCCCGGCGCGCCGCCGGCTGCTCGGCAACCGCCACCGCGGCCGCGCCACGGCCCGCCGTCGTTGCTGCCGCCGCCGCGGCGCGGCAACGCTGCGCCCACGACGCCGTCCCGTAGGCGCGGGCCACCGCACCGAGGCCACGCGCGACGGCGCCGCAGGGCGCGGCAGGGGCAGACCTGGCGGTGGCGAGGGAGGCGACATGACGGGATCGCCCCGCCCCGCCCAGCAGTAACCCCCCACTGACGCCAACACCGCCCACACCCCCCCGCCCCCCCTCCCCGCCGCCGCCAACCCGCCCACCGCGGAGGGCCTAGCGTCAGCCGCCAGCGCCGCCTCGCCGTCGTCGCCCGTCGTGGCCGTCACCACCGCGCCGCCGCCAAGCACGTCCGCCGTCGCCGTCGCCGCCGCGCCGCGCGCCGCCACCTTCACAGCCGCGGTGACGTCGGCCATGTCGTCCGACACCGCCGCCGTAGCGACGCACGCCATGTCGTCCGACGCCGTCACCTCGTCCTTGACATCATCTCGGTCACGGCGGTGGCGGCGGCCGCGCCAGCAGAGCCGGCGCCGGCCGAACACGCGGCGCCGCCGCCGCCGCCGTGCGCGGCGGGCTCCAGCCCCGCCCCCAGGCCCGCCACGTCCACTGGCGCCGCCGTGGCCACGTCCATGGCCGCCGCGGGCGGCCCGTCAGCCTCTGCACGGAGGCGGCCGGCGCCGTCTGCAGCCCCTGCGGCATTCACCTCTGGCGAGTCAACCAGCCGCGCGGGCGCTGCCGCGCAGCCGGCCGCGCGGCCGCCGTCGCACAACTCCGCTAGCAGCAAAGAGGCGGGGATGCTCGCCAGGCGGGCGGCAAGCGCCACAACCCGCCGCCGGCGCCGCGACCGCGGCCGTTGCCGCGGCGAAAAGACGGCAGAAGACGCCCGCGGCGCGGTCGGCGGCGATAAGCAGCCGCCAGGCGGCAGCGGCGGCGAGTTCAACTCGCCGCCGCCGGCGGGCGGGACATCACCCGCCCGAGCCGCCGCCAATCGGGGAGGGGGGGGAAAGCCGGAAGCACGCCGGCGTCGCGAGCGGTCAACGGCCGCAATTCGCCGACGGCAAACACGGCAGCGTCACCAGCGCCAGCAGCCGCGTGCTTCCAGCGCCAGCAGCCAGTGAAGTCTCATCGCACACGCCAGCAGCCCTCCGCCGCCCGCACCGACTAACAGCGCCGCCCCCCCGGCCAGCGACAACAGCCGCCCGCCACCACCAGCATCGCCAAGCACCGCCTCCCAGGTGGCGCCAGTAGCCGCCCGCCGGCGGCGACGGCGCCAAGGGTCACCCCCACCCAAAGCCAAGGAGGGTCGTCGACAATGCCAGCAGCCGCCCGACGAGAATGCCAGTGGCGAGCGCCACCGGCCGACCTCCGCCAGCGGCCGCCCGCCACCAGCGCTGGCGGGGGCAGCCCAGCCCACACCCTTCACAACAGCTGCCCGGTGACACTGCCATGTTGTGGGGTACGGTCTGTACGGCCCTGGTGACCCCGCCGTGGGACAGCGTGTCCACGGGCAATTTGTTTAGCCCCGCGATCGGACCGATGGCGGGGAGATTTGGTCGGGATTTAGGCGAGTGAGTGTGGCCCTTTAGGGGCACGGCGAGGGACCGCTTGGTCCGAGGAAGAAAGAGGCAACGCGCCTTTGTTTGCATCGTAACAGGTTATGGGCCCAGCTTGTCGCTGGGATCGTGTCATCTGTCTCTTCTGACCTCGTCGGTGAAAGATCCACGCGGTAGCGGAGGCGGCGCGTTCTCCCCCTGACGGGGGACTAGATCGGTGCGGACGTGTGACCCGTGGGGACCTGCCGCGTCGCTCCCTTAACCATGGAGGACGAGGCGAGGAGCTCCAAGTTTGGCTACGACCTGTTGGACGGCAACTACCGCGGCTGGTCTAACTACGCCGAGGCGTACCTGCAGGACAACGGCACCTGGGACGCGATCGAGACGCCGTGCCCTGTTGTCACCCCCCTGGCGGCGGCCACGACGCCGCCCGAGGGGGAGCCGGCGGGGACGGCGGCCGTCCACGCCGCCGCCCAGAAGCAGGCCCTGGAGCTGCACGAGAAGCAGCTCAAGGAGGTCAAGGTCTGGAAGCGCAAGAACGTGCGGGCCTTGGCGCAGATCAAGATGGCGGTCAAGCCACACCTCATGAACATGATCGCCGGCTGCAAGACGGCGGCAGAGGCGTGGGAGTGCCTCCGCGTCCTCTTCGACGATGAGACGGCCACGCGTCGGGGGGAGCTGGAGGAGGC
Source organism: Pyropia yezoensis (assembly GCA_009829735.1). Classification (NCBI taxonomy): domain Eukaryota; phylum Rhodophyta; class Bangiophyceae; order Bangiales; family Bangiaceae; genus Pyropia; species Pyropia yezoensis. The sequence goes on from CM020618.1 coordinate 22,868,357, forward strand.
GTTGGCGACGCTGCGCAAGCAGCCCAACGAGACGATCATCGAGTACGTCGGGCGGACCAAGGGGATCCGCGACGACCTGGCGACCGCGGGCGTGACCAAGGATGAGCACAGCCTGTGCCTGGACATCCTCCGCGGCCTGCCTACGTCCTTCAAGACCATCCGCACGGTTTTGCGGAACTCTGGCAAGTTGCTCACCTTGCCCACCATCACCAACAGGCTGATGGAGACGGAGACGGAGCTGCGTGCAGAGTCGGATGACGACGTGCCGCAGGCGGTGCAGGCCTACCTGGCGGCGATGGCGCTCAAGAAGGATGAGAAGAAAGGGCGCCCGGACAAGAAGATGGTGTGCTTCTACTGCAAGAAGCCAGGCCACAAAATCGCCGACTGTAACAAGCGGCGGGCCGCGGACGAGAAGCGCGGCCGGGGTGGCAAGAACCCCCAGGACGGGGACAGGGGGGGCGACGGAGGCGGCAAGAGGATGGCCTACTGTGCCACTGTCGGCGAGGGCGTCGCGTCGCCCGTCGCCAATGCCTCGCGCGCAGACAAGTGGGTGGTCGACTCGGGTGCGACCCACCACCTTGCTACAGGCAAGGGGTTGTTCCTGGCCAAGGCGGCCAAGACCAACGACGAGGTGACGTTGGCGTCGGGAGACACCCTGGCGACCACCGGCCTCGGCGAGGCGGTCCTCGTGGCTGGCAGCGGCGACAACCTGTCGACCATCACGCTCAAGAACACCTACCGCGTCCCGGGTCTGCGGGAGAATCTGATGTCGGTGGGGCTGGTAGACAAGGCCGGCGGGGCGGTGCTGTTTGCCGAGGGGCACTGCTACATCTTTGACGCGGCCAAGACGGTCGTTTCCCGCGACGTGGTGTCCAAGGCGGACGCCATCGGTAAACTGGAGGGGAACGGGCAGTACATGCTGGGTGGGACGCCAACGGCTAAGATGGCGATGATGGTCTCCGCACCCATGCCCGGCACGGCCTCTGTCTGGCACCGTCGGTTCTTCCACCTCGGCTACACCAACCTGCGGCGCGTGACCAAGATGGTCATCGGCCTGCCCGAGAAGGACGTGGAGCCTGAGCCGGTGGCAGGTGCCATCTGCCGGCCCTGCGTCGAGGGCAAAACGGTCAAGGCCCCCTTCCCCACGTCTGACTCCAAGACGGACGTCATGGAGCTCATCCACGTGGACATTACGGGCCCGTTCAAGAAGTCGCCGTCGGGGGCGCGCTACCTGCTGGTCCTTTACGAGGACAGCACCGGCATAACGGTGGGTGTGCCCATCCGCGCCAAGAGTGAGGCGGGAAAGGTGATCAAGTGGCGGATCCCCGAGATGGAGCGCCGCTGCGGCAAGAAGCTGAAGCGGATCCGCTTTGACGGTGCCAAGGAGTTCGCGACGGCCAAGCTGCGGAGCTGGTACGCAGAGAAGGGCATTGACAACGAGGTCACCTTCCCCTACAGTCCCCAGAGCAATGGGAAGGCGGAGCGAGTCAACCGGACGATCAAGGAGCGCGTCCGCGCGGCGTTGTCCGACTCGGGCCTCGACGAGCAGTTGTGGGCCGAGGCGGCCGTGGCGGCCATCTACGTGATGAACCGGTCGCCCAAGGAGGGGAAGGACGTCACCCCCTGGGAGGCGTTCACCAGCAAGCGTCCCGATGTGTCGGGGTTCGCGGTTTGGGGCAGCCGCGCGTACGCCCTCAAGCCGCCCAAGAAGATCAAGGGCATGCAGCCGCGCACGAGTGCCGGCCGGATGGTGGGGTACACGGCGGGCGGCAATGGCTTCCGTCTGCTGCTCGACGGCTCTAACGAGGTCGTCGAGCGCCGGGACGTGGTGGTGGATGAGGCTGAGCAGAGTACCCCCACCAAGGGCGTCCACTGGAGCCAGGCCCTGACGGACACCACCGCGTGGGATGACGGCAGCGGGCCCGTGGTTACACCGACGCATACGCCGCAGCCCACGCCAACCCTCACTCCCTCGTCGTCTACAAGCTCAGGGGGTAGTGGGCAGGGGGCCCCCGTGACCCCGGATGTGCAAGCGGCTATCGACGCCGCAAGGCTTGTGACGGGGCAGCTGGCCGAGGACGAGGGCGGGACCTCCTCGGAGGGGGAGGAGGACGCGGTGACCCGGTATCCGGGTCGCGCGCGCTTGCCGCCAATGCGGTTTGGGCAAGACGAGGCCGGCGCCTCGGCCAGCGCCGCGGCGGTCCACCCGACGGAGCCCGTCAAGGAGCCGGTGATGGTGCGTGACCTACCGCCCCCGCCGAAGACGGTGGAGGAGGCCCGCAGCCGGGAGGACTGGCCTCTATGGGAGGTAGCGCTCAACGAGGAGCGGAAGTCGATGGTCGGCCACAAGGTGTGGACGAAGAAGAAGGCGCCGCGGGGCGCGCGCCGGCTGGGTACCAGGGTCATCTTCGAGTACAAGGCCGACCAGAAGGGTGTGCTGGTGCGGCGCAAGTGCCGGCTGGTGGGCAAGGGCAACCGCCAGAAGCCGGGCAAGGACTACTTGGAGTCGTGGGCCGCGATGCCCGCGGCGGCCACGACGCGGGCGTTCCTGGCGACGGCGGCCGTGCGTGGCTGGACGGTCCACCACCTTGACGTCAAGACGGCGTACCTCTACGCGCCGATGGACGTCGAGGTCTACATTGTCATCCCCGAGGGCTTTGATGACGCTGGGGAGGACGCCTTGCTGGGGTTCGCCATGTACGGCACCAAGCAGGCGGGCAACCTGTGGGGCAAGCACCTGCATGGGAAGCCCACCGAGGAGGGGGGCGTGCAGTCCAAGGCGGACAAGTGCCTCTACCTCTTCACTGTCAAGGGGACGACGGTCTACGTGAACGTGCACGTGGACGACATTCTCCCAGGTGGCCCCGACCCAGACGCTGTGGCAGACGTCAAGGGCCGTATTGCACGCCACTTTGAGTGCCGGGACATGGGGGAGGTGAGCTCGTTCCTGGGGATGCAGGTCGTCTGGGACAAGGCGGCGGGGTCGGTGACACTGTCCAACCCCCGCCATACGGCAGACCTGCTCAAGGACTATGACATGGACGAGAGCAAGCCGAACTACACCCCCATGGCGAGCGGCGTCGTGCTGGGTGAGGGGAATGCCCTGCCTGTGGACAACCGCTTTGCCGAGTTGGTCGGGTCGCTCATGTACCTGAGCAACCAGACGCGGCCGGACCTGGCCTACGCCGTCGGCAAGCTGGCGCGCCGGATGTCGGCGCCCACCGAGGGTGACTGGCGGGCTGCCAAGGGTGTGCTGCGAAACCTGCAGGGGACCCGTGACATGGGCATCAAGTACGGCAAGGAGGCCCCGCTCGAGGGGTGGGTGGACTCCGACTTTGCGGGAGACACCGAGAGCCGCAAGTCGACAACGGGCTTTGTGTTTACGCTGCACGGCGGCGCCATCTCGTGGCGCAGCCGCATGCAGCGGCTCGTGGCCACCTCTACGGCGACCGCCGAGTACGTGGCCGCGGCGGAGGCGACCAAGGACAGCCTCTGGCTTCGGCGCTTGGCGGGCGATCTGGGGGAGTACGCCGGGCCGGTCACCCTCAAGGAGGACAACCAGGCGTGCATCTCAATGGCGACCTACGAGGGGATGAGCTCCCGCACCAAGCACGTGGACGTCTGCTACCACTTCATCCGCGACTGCGTGGCGCAGCAGCAGGTGGCGATCGTCTACGTGCGTTCCGAGGAGCAACTGGCGGATGGCTTCACCAAGCCGCTACCTCGGGACGCGTTCAACCTCTTCCGCGAGGGGTTGGGGGTGGCGGTGGCTAGCCCCGCACGCGGGTGAAGGGGCGTGGCCTCCATGGCCGTGGGGGAGTGTTGTGGGGTACGGTCTGTACGGCCCTGGTGACCCCGCCGTGGGACAGCGTGTCCACGGGCAATTTGTTTAGCCCCGCGATCGGACCGATGGCGGGGAGATTTGGTCGGGATTTAGGCGAGTGAGTGTGGCCCTTTAGGGGCACGGCGAGGGACCGCTTGGTCCGAGGAAGAAAGAGGCAACGCGCCTTTGTTTGCATCGTAACATGCCAAAAGAGGCACGTCAACCAAGCTGGCAACGTGTGGCGTCCCCCCGCCGCCGCCCGTAGCCACCCGCCGCTAACGCAGGCGGCAACAGCCACCCATTCCCACGCTGCCGCCGGCAGCGCCAGCCGCCACAGCCGTCGGAGCGGGCCACCCGCACCCAAACGCCAAGAGCAGCAAGTTGCCACTGCCGGCGGCGAGCGCCGCCCCCAGGTCAGCAAGCAGCCGCCCAGGGACCTCGCCACAAGCAGCCTGTCGTCAACGCTCAAAACCAGCGCCACACCCCTCGCCAGCGCCTGCAGGTGCCGCCGCCGATGTCCGCGGCGAGCGCCGCTCCCCCACCAACCAACAATCGCTGGGCGATGGCACCGACGCCACGCGCAACCGCTCAGCCGCCGCTTGCAGCGGCCCGCCGCCCCAACGGGCGGCTCCAAGCACCGACCCCGCCAACGGCAGCAGCCGCCCGCATCCAATGCAAGTGGCAGTCGCGGCCGCCAACGCCGGCGGCGCGTAGACGCACGCACCACGCAGCGACGGCTCGCCGCTGCCGCCACGAACCGCCCGCCGCCTCCGCCACCGCGTCGTCACCAGCGGGACTGTGCCACGACCTTCAAAGCGCCGCCCCCCCACCAACGAGGCGCGGAGCAGGTCATCAACTCCGCTGTCGTGTGCCCGCTGTGCCTGCCTTGCCGGGTTCCGGTTGGCTTGGCCACGAACCGCAAAACGCCGGTGCGCCGCCGAGGGGACGCGCGCCGCCACAAGGCGGCAGCTTGCGCCACACGCCCACCCCCGTCATCGCCACCCACCGCCGTCCCAAGACGATGCGGGCGCGGCCACGCCGCCAGACCGGCGCCGCCCATCACCGTCGCCACCGCTGGGCACTGGCCTTGCCCCTTGCAGCCGCCGTTCTCCGCCTCATGCTCGGGCGCACGCCGCCACCGCATCAATGGGGCGGCGCTCCCCGCCGCCGCCGGCGAAGCGCGCCACCCCTCCGCTTGTCAGACGGTCGCGGCGGCCCGCCAACGTCCCCGACGGCCGACCCAAAGAGGTCGGGCGGCGCCCGCCAGCATCGCCCACCACCCCCGTCGACGGCGGGGCAGCGGCCCGCCCTCCCCGCCCCGCCTCCAGCGCCCGTCAACTCGGGGCGGCACGCGTGCGGGCGGCGGCGCCAACAAGCAGTGGCGGCGCCCGCCCGCGGCGCCGGCCGCCGGCGCCAGCGCACCGCACCCGTGCCGCCGCCGCCCCGCCGCCGCCGCCACCGGGGAGAGCCCGCCCCGCGACCGCCCGCAGCGCCGGCGGCGACCGCGGTGGCCGGGACGAGCCACGCACCCGCACCGCGGCCGCCGCCGTCCTCACCGCCGGCGCGGGTGGTGTCGGCGGGCGCCCCCCCCACGAACAAGCGCCGGCCGCCGCGGTCTCCCGCGGCGGCAGCTCCCTGCCCGTGCTGTGCCGCCATCGCGCCGCCGTCAACAGCTGCAGCAGGCGTCGGCGGCAGAACGAAGCAGCGGCCCATTGGTGGGTGGCGGGTGGCGCGGCGAGCAGCGACGGGGAGGCGCAGGCGATCGACGGCGAGGCTCGCAGCGAGGCAGCGACAGCACACGGAAACGTGAACGAGGTCACAGACCGAGAAGGCACACGCAGCCACGAAAAGCACAGAAGATGCGGGAAAGTCAGCACAGGCCCAGAATTGCGGTCCACTGTCCCGACGCCGCTCCCGCCCAGAAAGGCACGAACCTCCCACTCCAACCGGTACGACCCCAACATCGTAAGAGCGGAGCGACGACGCCGTGAGTCCCACCCAGAACGCCTCTCACGGGGGAAGGGGAAAACGGAAAAGCAAGCGTCAACAAAGAGACGGGAACAAAGGACACCGTACCAACAGTGGAGGAGCACCGCAAAGGCCCCTACCAGGGTGTGGTAGAGAAGCGCAACCCGGGGGGGGGAACAGCGCCTGCGTCGAGAACACCAGCGCATGCGAGGCGGAGGCGGCCATCCACAACGGCACCGGCAGGGACGACAGCGGCGGAGACGGAACCCTCGGCGACCGCGGCAGCCCCATGAGCAGCGTGACGCCGTCGGCCACGGGCGGCACCGCCGGCGGCCGTGGCCCGGCCGGGTCGTGGCGCCGCCGGTGCGGTCGGCCGCCGCGGCGGGCGGCCGCGGTGACGCCTGCCGGGTGGCCGACGGTGGATGGTGTCGGGTAGCCACCGCGCGCGGCGACGCCGGGGGCGGGCGGTAAAAATACGCGGCGCGGGTGGCCGTGGCCCGTCACAACGTCGGGCGGAGGGGGGGGCGACGGTAGTGCACGGTGCGGGCGTGCGCGAGCGCCGGCGCGTGCACCGGCGGGTGGGCGGGCGGGCGGGCGGGGCGGCGTGGCGCGGGCCGCGGCCGCCCGCGTGGCGGGCGCCGGCAGACGCGCCGCGCGGCGGGCGGGGGTGGCGGGAGCGGGTGCGCGGGCGGGGGCGCAACGACGGCGGCCGCGGGCGCCGGCCGTCGTGCGCGCGCGCGCGCGCTCGCCGCCGCCGCGCCGCGAGGCCGCCGTGGGTGCCCGCCGCGGCGGGTCCCGCGCCGGCGCGCATGGGGAGGGGGGAGGGGGGGAGGGGGGGGCGGCCGACGGCCTGCGCCGCGGCCGCCGCGTGCGCGCGCCCAAGCGCCGCGGGGGGGCGGCACGTGGCCGCCCGTGGCCGCCGGCGGCGGCCACCCCATCGTTTCCCTCTCCGACGGGGTGCGCCGCGGCGCCCAGCGCGCGTGGCGCGTGTGGGAGGGCGCGGGGGCGTGCACCGGCACAGCGCCGCCCCCTCCCGCCACCCGCGTCTCGAACGCTCCTGAGCTACCACGCTCCGCGGCGGCTGCCAGTCGCCGGCGCGCTGCCCTCCCCCCCTCCCTCCCCCACGCATGGACAACGCGCTCGCGCGCGCGGCACGCCGCGCCCTCTTTTTTTTTTTTTTTTTTTTCGCGCGCCGGCCGGCAGGCCACAACGGGCGTTGGCGGGGCGGCCCCGGCCGTCTGCCGTGGCTGGGGGGTGCCGCGGCGGGTGCGTACACGACAGCCGGTCGGGTCGGCCTTGGTCGCCAGCATTCGCCCAGCCCAGTCGTTGCGAGGCAGTGGTGGAGGCCAGTGAGGCGCGCCGCGCCGGTAGGGACTGTCGACGCGAGTGACGTTCGTTGGCACGTCGTTCGATGCTCCTTCCCCTCAATACCGGGCCGTGGTGACTAGATCGGCAGCCTGATTGCCCGGCTTCTGCCCCCGCCGTGACCGACTGCTGTGTGTGTTTGGTCCGCGGCCTACCGGCGCTGGTGTGCCCCTCCCCCCCGCCCCCCCGTCCTTTGCGGGTGCGGCCGGCGTTGAGCACCGTGGGCGTCATGGTGGCTGCCGTCGTGCCCAGCAGCGCGGCCGCTGCGCTGTCCCTGTTGGAGGAGCCAGAGTCGGAGCTGCAGTCCCACGCGCTGCGCTCCCTCGACGTCATGGCCGACGTCTTTTGGCCCGAGATCTCGACGGCCGTCCCCAAGATCCAGGAGATGTCTGAGGACAGCGCCTTCGTGGACAAGAGCCTCGCCGCCCTGGTCGCTGCCAAGGTCCTCTGACACGGAGTTTGCCAAGACGCTCCGCGCTCGCTGCATTGACGACTACATTGCGCGGATGGTGGCGGAGGAGACGGCCGCCGCCGAGACGTCGGCGTCTGCCGTGGGCAACGGCATCGCGGATGAGGCGGTGTTGCCGCCAAAGCAGCTGCAGGCAGAGATGAAGGCGGTCTTTGAGCGCGTCGTGGAGGAGTGCATCTCATCGGGGCGTGTGCGGGAGGCGATTGGCATGTCGCTCGACGCGCGCCACCTGGACTGTGTGGAGGCGGCCATCACCCGTGGCTGCAAGGAACAACAAGAGCGGGCCGATGCTCTGGGCTACTGCTTTTCGTGTGCACAGGTACGCGTCGTGAGGAGGTGGCGAGTCGCGTGATGTATCTTTTCTGCTCGATTGGGGGAGTGTGTATTGACCCCCCGCTTCCAGTAGGGCACCTCCGCACACAGCCCCACCGCCCCATCCGCTGTCACCATCCTGCCGACGGTGGTGCCGCCGCAGCCGCCGCCCCCCCCCGCCCCCCCCCGCGGCGCCGCCCAACCTCCCCCCCCCCCCCCCCCCCCACGCCACCCGCCGCCGCCGGTCACGCACGACCCCCACCGCCGTGCTTGGCTGGGTGACGGTCCCCGTCTCAGACGCCCTCCCCCCGGACGGGTAGACGCGCTCCATTGCGGCGGTGGTGGTCCCCCTCCCCCCCCCCTCCCCCCCCCCCCGGCACCTGCCAGAGCGGCACACTCACCGCCACCGACACACTCTCCCGCCCCGCGTCGGTGCCGCCCCGCGGTCGGACCCCGCGGCCGAGCCGTCCGCAACGAGCGCCGCGAGCGCGTGCGGCACACCCACAGCGCCTGCCGTCGACGCGGATCCGACCGCGAGGCGGCGCCAGCCGAGCCACCCGCCCCTTGGGGATCGCCGACGGCACCGATCCAAGTGCCAAGGTGCTGCTCGCCTTAGTGCGGCAGTCTTGTTCCACATCAAGTGGCGGGCGGGCGCATCCCACCCGAGATTCCGAGAGATCCCTCCCACTTGCCTTTCGTTCCCGTCCGTCGAAGAGCGGAACAGTGCGCCAGTGCCCTGTCTGCGTCGATGGGTCACTCGGATCTGACCAGTTTGCATGAGACGGACGCACGACAGCCACGACAGGTCCAACTGAAGACACTTGGGCTTCCATCAGACCAAGAAATACGACCTTCGTACGCATTTACACATCCGATCTTGGAGATACACCGCGAAAGGTGAGCCAGGCGGAAGACAAGTGTGCCCAGCAGGCAAAGACGTCGATTTGAATGAACAGCAATCACGCAAAAAAGAAGCTCAATTAGACAATCATGACTGTTAAGACAAATGATACGAGGGCTACATGGTGCACTTTCGCCATTACTTCATCACCATTGTAGTTCCTGTGCACTGCTGTTCTTGTCCACATCGGCCAAATTTCAGAAAACTGCAGTACTCAGCTCGGCAGGTGCGGCGGAGAACCACGGGCTGTCACCGAGCACCCGAACGAAGTGGCCACGGTTGCTCCGTAGCGCTGACAGCATTTGGTCCATCTGCTGTGAGATATTTCCCGTCCGTTCAGTCTTCGAGACCGGCCATACCCCTTCGTTGCCCAGCTGTCTTGTGTGCACGCCTTTGTGCAGCTGGCGGCTTGCACCATGACGCCCCATCATCCCACTGCCTTCTGTGTCCCTGACGCGCGTGGTCGTACGCTTGTGTCGCCGCCGGTACCCAGGTCCCGTGCATCCTTCCGACCAACGCCCCACCTCCCCCGCTATGGTCATCCTTTTGTCGGAGTTGGTAGAGCTCTGCTGTGGACTCCGGTCATGTGCTCTGCGCAACCTGGAGATGCGGGACGCAATGCGGACCAGCAGTTTTCCGAGGAAAAATTCAAGAAGCTGCAAGAGGACTTCAAGAGGCTGCAGGAGGAGCTCAACAAAGTGACGATAAAGAAGGCGCCCAAGCACCATCAGGTATAAGAATTGGTCGAGGGCGTCTCTGAGTAGAGTGTCTCCGTGCAGTTTGTCGAGGGCTGGGACTGCGTTTGACGGACGCTGGTCTTTCTGACAGATGGTCTACTCTCCGCTGGACCGCATGCTCTCTCCCATTGTCTTCCCGGCTCGATTCCCTTCTTGTCATCTGCAGGGCGTATCGACTACACCTTCCTTCCCTGGACCAGTTTGTCGTCTGCTTCAGCGTCTTGGGCAGGCGCGATTCGACTTCTCGCTCCTTGAAGGGGACGCCGAGCTCCCACAAGATGTCTGGACGCCTCCCGACTTTGACGTCATCTTCCAGCCCAACCCAAGGTCTACAGTCGACTGGGACAAGCGGAAGGCGATGGGAGACGCCTTTTTGGAGCGCATTGAACTACTCGCGTTCCAGGGTGGTGGCGATCGGAAGACGGCACCCGGACGCATGCCCTTGCTCTACGTACTGGCCTCGAGTGGACGTGGGAAGACTGAGGCCCTCCGCACGGTCGCTATGTGCGCCTCTTCCGACGCTGATATGCCGGACCCCGCGAGGTCTCCCGTCGTTGTCCTGGGTGTGAGCTTCAACGGCAGCTTCCCCGTGCTACCCGCCGAGGAGGCCTGCACCAAGTTCCCTGGCGGCTACTACCTTCTGCTGTACGTGCGGCTGCTGTATTGCGAGCTGGCCAAGATTGGGTGGAAGCCCTCCTTTGTCAAGTTCATGAAGACCTTCTACACTGGGCTGAAGAGCGAGCACACGGGGGTAGAGGGCGAGTACACCCCGGACGACGTAGAAGAGGAGGCACGCAGCATGATTGTTCGCAAGATGTCCCTAGCCGGTCCTGGGACGCGGTTGGTGCTGCTCGTGGACGAGCTTGGGTTGCTGTCGACCTCGATGTCCGGGGCCAATGTGTGCGACAAGCTGAAGAAAGACATCAAGTACCCCATCCGCAGCGAAGCGTGCGCCTTGGCTGACGACAGTGACGGTGTAGCCATCTTCTCGTCGCTGGACCGGGCCCTGATGATTGCAGAGCAGACGGCGTCGGGGCGCCGCGCCAAGATGGTGCGCAGCATTGACCCTCCCAAGTTTGCAGAGCTATTCATCACGATGAGCAACGCCTTGTGGTCCAGGCCCCGCAAGGCCGACGACGAGCTGGCTGTATCGGTGGGATCGACGCGGCTCAAGATGAAAGTGACGGACTGCGCGGAAGTCTACGCTCTGATGGCGGGGTCCAGCTGGCGTGCCGGTGCCCTGACTGCTTTGGCTCTCAAGAATGTGCGCAAGCTGGACTTCTTTGACGTTGTGGAAGCGGTCAATACGGGCATCTCATCGGGGCGGTCTGCGAGTGCCTATGTAGTTGGCGCTGGAAGCGCCAGCAAGCCTGCACAAGGCAACCCCCAACGCCTGCCGCCGGACCTGCGGTCGGCACCCCCGGAGTTCCGTGATGCGGTGCTGGCGGCCGTTTTTGTCGCCATGAAGGTGCGCGCAGACGATCTCGTGTTGCCGCGTCCTTTCACGGGCGGTCACCTCGGGGCGTCAACTGGTGGACGAGGCGGAGCAGAACGCGAGGCGCCTGCAGCTGGTGCTTCCTCCGCGCTTGGTGTTGATACAGCCTTTTTGGAGGACGGAGCTGATGTTGTTCCCGCTGATCGCACTGCTGACGCGGCCATCATCTCGCGTGCAGCTGATGCGCGCCCGTCGGACCAGCGAGACAAGACCAAGGAGGAGGAGGAGGAAGTGCGCAAGGAGCGTGACGCCGTGGCTTTGGCTGAGTACGAGCGGTGGCGAAACCTGTCTGTTTGAGATCTCACCTGGGGTGATGCACGTGCTTTGGCCTACATCACTGCAGGGGGCGACATGACCTTTGTGCCGGGCTTGACCGGATTGGACGCCGTCGCAGGCGTGACTGCCGAGTGCACACCCTCTGCCCTCATGGATGCGTTCAAGATGGTCGTCGACGTTGTTGTTGAGCAGGCGGAGGACGCCCCGATTGACCTGGATGACGCCTCGCCCTCCCAGGAGACGGCCCGCAAGACGCTGGTCGGAGCCAAATGGGAGGAACTGGTCATGTACGCCGAGTACCTGCGCTCCATTTGCCGTGCCCGATTCCCAACGGCCTACTCTTCCGTGACCCTGCTGGAGCTGCTTGGGATTGGTGCCGCCTACGTCGGCGAAGACCGCATTGTGCGGGACGTGCGCGTGAACGCCTCGGTCGCGCACAAGGAGGTACGGCGGCTGGCTGGCAAAGTGGGCAACTTCACCCGGCAGCCAGATACCGTGATGGATCTTCTGCGGCGTGCGCGGAGCTTTCCCAAGCAGGTGTCGAGGACGGTGTTCCTTTTGCCCAACAACTTCAAGCTTGACGGCGTGTTCTTCCTCGTGGGGCCAGACGGTCCTGTCGCAGTCTGGGTCCAGGCCAAGAAGCGTGGCGCCACCGCCCTGCCAGACAGCAACCCGGTGACCATCCTGCGGAAGCTGCACAAGGATGAGTCCAAGTTGGTGGAGCTGTTTGGCGGCCAGGACGAGTACGACTATTGGCTGCCGCGCTCTTGCTACTTGCACGTGGTTGACAATGAGCTGACTAAGCCTGACAAGAACGAGCATCCAGCTGCCGGCGCGTGGACGGAGCGCGCCATCATCCGGACCCGTACGGACCTTCCGCTCCTCTTGGGAAGGACGGTGTACAGCTTGGGCAGACTCCTTGCCCTTGTAAGCGGGCAGGACGTCTTCTCTGATTGAGGCTTCATGGCGACGTGGCGGAAGCGCGGGCCCCACCCCACCAGATGGGTAGGCGGTTGTGGCTTCGGTCGTGGTGGCGGCGGCGACGGCGGCGGGGCCGTCGCGCGGGCGCACCTGAACGCCGCCCTGCGGGCGGATGCGGTGCAGGCGCTGAGGGGGCTGGTCGACGCCGCCGCCGATGCCGCGGCGGTGCACCCCGGCGGCGGCGGCAGCGGCGGTGGTGGTGGTGGTGGCGGCGGCGGTGGTGGCGGTTGTGGTGGCGGCGGGTGGGGCGTGCCCCCCCCCCCCCCGCCCCCCCCAGTCGCCCTCCCCCTCCCCGCCGTGCCCGTGCGGCACGTGCTGTGGGTGCTGACGCGGGCCTTCCTCGTCGACTTTCTCCCCTGGCGGCTGGGCGGCGCCTAGCTGGATGACCTCTCCCGCCTCGTCGTGCGCTCCATTGGGGGCGATGCCGCCGCCCGCGGGCGGGCTGTGGCAGCAGGTGCGCCGGCGTGGCCGCGGCATTCGCGGCCGACCCCGCCTGCCCTGCGGTGCTGGGCGGCGGCGCCCGACGCGCCGGCGGGGTGGCGGGTGGCCGCCGCCGACCTGTTGTCGCTACTCGCGGCGGGGGCGGCGGCGGAGCGGGTGGAGTGGGGCTGGGCGGGGGGGGGGTGGCGGGGCGCGCCGCCCCTGTCGCTCTCCTCCTCGGGGGCGGGGGCGGGGGCGGGGGATTGAGAGTGCTTCAGAAAAGTTTGTTGATAGGTCCCTGACTCGTGTTGTACGCCGTGAGAGCGCCTGATTGCAGATGTCAGCGCCATGCGCCACACGCCGCTACAACGCGTTTCGGCAAGGCATAAAAACTTTTTTCAAAGTGTTCTCATCTGACTAAACCGATGACGCTGAGCACGCGTATGTGCTCAGAAACTGTCGCAAACGATGGGAAGTGGGTCATAGGGGCCCCCAAAGTTGCCATTCTGGGCAGGTAGCACAGACAGGCCGTCCAACGCCCCACAGTGCTCTCACCCTATAAAACCTACATCTGTCAGATCTATACAGTATACCAAGTTACCTCAACAGCTTTTTCCATTCTCACCGGCACTGTGGGCGCGTCCAGCTGCGCCACAGTGCCCACCACCCCCTCTGCAGTCAGTCAGTCGCCAATATGTGGACTCCAGTGTGCTTTCTTTGCAGTATTATGTCACCATAGCCACCAGGTACCTGTGCCCTCAGGGTTCACTGAAAAAAGTAGACCCATAAAGCTCACAATCGCTCGGAGGGGGCGCTTATAGCGCTTCACCCACCCACCCTACCCAGAATCAGCTATCTCTTCCCCCCGTGGGGCTCTCATGCACTTTATAGCCAGGCCCATACTGGACAACTGATGATAATGAAACAGACTGGGGGCACTTTCTTGCGCTGTATGCACAAACGGTTGCGTCTCGCTGGCGCATAGACCTTCAGGGATGATCAAAAAGTCATAGCGAACGGTGCTTCACCGTCACAGGCGCCCCCGAGCTGCGGAACCCAGGGGGGATGGTGAGGACATTGTGTCCGTCCATGGGGTCGTTGGGGGCTCTGCTCTAGCAGACGTCTGCAGACCCACGCTCAAGACTGAGTAGAACAAGTAACAAAGGCTTGTGTATCCACTCGGCCTGCTGGGTGGCCGGGAAATGGTGAAGCGGGCGACAGGGCGGGGTGAAGGGGGGCGTCGGACGCCTGCGCTTCAGCCGCTGTCGACGGCAGTTGTAAGTGGCTGACCAGGTTACTCGCCGAGTCAAATATTATACTCGTCCATCCAGCAATGATGAACCCGGGATACACTCCTCAGGATATATGGCTGATATCGTGTGACAGCCAATCACATCGGACGAATAGGACCGATGATTCGCCAGATAAGCCAGGAGATGTGAGCCAAGTCGGGGGTGTATGTATTGTTCTCAGTTCAATATCTCGTAGTGAAATTTTTATAGTCAAATACCTCTGTGGGCAACCAGGGTTGCTCGTCCCCAGTTGTCTTGCCGTTCCCTCCCCCTCCCCCCACCATTGCCGTCTGGCCCTGTCCTCCAACCCTTCGCCACGAGGTGCCGGAGGGAGACGGCAGCTCGCGGCGACGGCGGTGCCAGCCGGCCACGGCGGCGGCGGGAGGGGGGGGGAGCGGTAGGCCGCGGCGGCGGGGGAGGGGAGGGCGGTAGCACGCCGGCAGCGGCCAGCCGAACCGACCGGCGGCGCAGCCGCCGGTCGGCGGCAGCCCGCCGCGGCGGCGGCGAGGGAGGGGGCAGCGGCACGCGGCGGCGGCCGTAGCCAGCCGCCAGCGGCAGCCCGTGGCGGCCGGGGGGGGGCGGGCAGGAGCGCGTCGGCGGCGGCCAGCCGCCCCGACCAGCGGCGGCAGCCGGCCGCGGCGGCAGCGAGGGAGGGGGCGGCGACGCGCGGCGGCGGCAGATGGCCGCGGCGGCGGCGGGGGGGGGGGGGGCGGCAGGCCACGGCGGCGGGGGGGGGGGCAGTAGCGCGTCGGCGGCGACCAGCTGCCCCGGCCGGCGGCGGCAGCCGGCCGCGGCGACAGCGAGTGAGGGGGCGGTGACGCACGCCGTCGGCGGCGGGTCGCCGCACCAGACACAGGGGGCGGCGGCAGCCAGCAGCAGGTGCCAGCCGCCAGCGACAGCGGGCGGCAGCAGACAGCGGCGGCAGGCGGCGGCGTCGGCGGCGACGGGGGCGGACCGGCCGCCTGCTGATGCGAGGGTGGGTGGCGGCAGCGTGCGGCTGGGCCGGTGGGCCATCCTGTCCGGTCGGGGAGGCGGCAGCAGCGGACCGCAGCAGCCAGCCGCCGGCCACGAACCGCGGCAGCCGAGGGCGGCGGTGGTGGCGGCAAGGGCGGGGCCAGCAGCGGCAGGCGGCAGCGGCTGCCGGCGGCGAGCAACGGCCGCAGCCGGCGGCGGCCACGCTAGGGGTGACAGAGGCGGCCGCGGCGGCCGCCAGCCGGCAGCGGTGACGGCAGCAGCATGCGGCAAGCGGACGCCAGCGAGAGTGGCGGCTGGGACAGCAGCCCGCGACGGTGGCGAGGGCGGGGGAGGCGGCAGTGACAGCGGCCGCGGCGGCGGCACCGACATCCGAAGGCGGCGGTGGCGGGGGCAGCCGACCGCGCGGGAGGCGGCCGCGGGGGCGGGGCAGCCGCGGCGGCGGCGGCGGCAGCGGGGGCGCGCGCATGCGCTGGCGGCGATGGCGGAGGCGGGGGCGGCGGCCCGGGCGCGCGCGGCCGCCTGCAGCTACAGCGGGGTCGGGCGCGGCGGCGAGGGCAGCCATCGGCAGCGCCGGGGGGGGGGGGGGCAGCCATGTGTCGCGGCAGCGGCGGCGAGGGCCGGGCCCGTCCACCGCGACGGCGGCGGCGGGGGCCGGGGAGGAGGCAGCCGCCCGAGGCGGGGCGGGGGCAGGGGAGGGGGACCGCCACGGCAGGGGTGGCAGCAGCCGACGGCTACCGGCGGGGGCGGTAGCTGGCGCAGCAGGCCGTAGCGGCGGCGGCAGCAGTGGGGGCGGTTGGGACAGCCGGCCGCGGCAGCGGCTGGGGCGCGGGCGGGGATTGCCGCGGCGGGCGCGGCAGCAGCCGGCGGACGCGGCGGCGGGGACGGCCACCCGCGGCGGCGGCGGCAGCGGCGGCGGCAGGGGCGGGGGTAGCCGGTAGGCAGGGGGGGCGGGGGCGGCCACGGCAGCGGCGGCGGTGGTAGTGGCGGGGAGGGCTGGGCAGCCGCCCGCGGTTACGGTTGCGGCCGGGACGGGGTTAGCCGCGGCGGGGGCGACCGAAGCCGGCGGCAGCCGGCGGTAGCGGCGGCGGGGGCAGCCGGCTACGCTGGCGGCGGCAGCGGCCGGGGCGGGCGCAGCCAGCCGCGTCGGCGGCAGTGGTGGAGGCGTGGGCGGCGGGAAAGGCCACCCGCAGCAACGGCCGCGGCAGCGGAGGCAGGGGCAGCCGCCTGCGGCGGCGGCGTGGGGCGGGAGCGGAGCGGCCGCGCGCGGCGGTGGGGGGGCCGGAGGCAGCCACCCGCGCCGCGGCCGGCCACGGGAGCGGAAACAGCCGTGCGCTGCGGGAAAGGGGAGGGGCGGGAGCCACCCACGGCGGCGGCCAGGGGCAGGAGCGGGAGCACCCGCGCGTGGCGAGGGGGGGGGCGGCGGTAGCCGGCGGCGGCGGCGGCGGTGGGGGCAGGGCCGGGGGGGGCGGCAGCCGCGGCGGGGGCGGCGGCAGCCGAGGGTCGCAGCAGCGGGGGCACCCGGCCGCGACCGCGGCGGCGCGGGGGGGGCCGAGGCCGCCGCCTGCGGCGGCGGTGGCGGCGGAGGCAGCGGCGGCGGCAGTCGGCGGCGGCAGTGGCGGGGGCGGGGACGACGGAAGCCGGCGGCCGCCAGTGGGGGTGGTGGCCGGCCGCGGCGGCGGCGGCGGCGGCGGCAGCTGTCCCGCTCGCGTCGCTGGGGGTGGCGGTACAGGACCATGTACAGTCCTGTACCGCTCGGGTGGCAGCCAGTCGGTTTCTGGGCGCGCACTCACGGACCCACACGTCCGTGGCTGGGCGAAACATCTTCAGTTCACTCTGAATGTGGGCCGGCTGCGAGGGTTGGGGATGCCACGTGCGGCGGGCCCGCGCGGAGAGCGGCGAGGCAGGAATCCGCAAACAACCCCACCCAGTAGATTGCAGGGAGGGGTAGGTTGGCGGGGAGGACGGAGGGAGGGGAGGCCTGTGGTGCGTCCACGTCGCATCCCCCGGCCCTCTACGTGGCATTTGACGTGCAGGCCGCAGCCGGTCAAATAATCCTGTTCCACCCCGTGGGCATGGCATATTCGATATTCACTGCAATACACTGACCGGTCACAGCCGACAGGGGCCTAGTCACGGCTCCCGACCCCCTCCTACCTCCGTCTTTGCTCTCCCTGGGCATCGACTCTTCCACTGCACAAGGTTCTGTTATACAGACGGCCGGGCGGTGCCGGTGGCCAAGACCGCCGACGCTGCCCCTCGTCTGGCGTGGCGGAGTGTCCGGCGTTGGAGCCGCATGGGGGGGACGGCCGCCCTCCTTAGACGATGTTCTGTGCGGGGGGCTCTCCGCGACCACGTCGAGTATCGCGGCATGGTGGGGGAGAGGGGGACGGGCGGGACCGAGTGATGGTCAGTTGAGTGCGTCTATTTGGGGGGGCGGGGCAGGAGATGCCGGCAAACAGGGTGGCACTGGGGGGGGAGGGGAGGATGGCAGGGACCGTGCGGCGGCTGAGGGATGGGTTCAACAAGGGCAGCAGAGCATCCTTGGCCGACACCAAGTGGTACTACATCCTATCTCAGCTACATTACGCATGTCCAAATGACAATGACTACACTTAAGTGTATAGAACTCTCACTGGATATCAGTCACAACCTCAGCTCATTGCAAGCCAAGTGACGTTTATTAGCGAAGCTACTATACGAGATGGACACCCTTAACGTCGATTCGTGGCTCACAGTCGCCCTCAGCTTGACGTCAATAGGGGCGCTGATTGGTCAATTGGAGGGTCGGGCACGGGAAGCTTGAATAGCTCTGAGCCGCACGTTCTCCGGCGCTGCGACATGATTGGACGGCGAATAGACGGCGAACGTCGTTCGAAGTTTGCCGTTCACCAAGCAAGTACTTGAAATTTCCTCGGTCTTTCTTGAAAAGTACTGTTGCTGGAGCACGCACATCCGCGTATGTGGAATCTTGGTGTGGCGAGGCGCGGCAGCCTCATGTGGAATCTCGGCATGGCTCCCCGCGCGAGCACCACGTTCTGAGGCCGCCCCCACCGGTCCCAACGCGGCGGGGCCCCCCTCCTCGCACAGTTTGGGCGCAGGCATGTTCCACGCCCGTGGGCCCACGGGAGGGCGCCCGCGGCCCCCTCTGCGCCGGAGTGCCAGGGCTGGTCCCCCCCCCTCCCACAACTCGGGCAGAGCCAGGGTGCTGGTGCTCCGGACGCCCCTCCTTGAGTGTTCTGCGGCCCCTCTCGCCGAGCGCTCCCACGCACCTCTGTGCACTTGTGCACATGCGGTGCCGCGCAGCACGCGGCGTGGGTTGGCGCTGTTTGTGTCATGTACCCACACCATCCCCCCCGCAGTCCTTCACCTCCACCCCCCGCAGCCCATCACCTCCCTCAGCCGAGGACCTTTCGCTTGTGGCGTCTGCCTCCCTTCTCTTCACCCTCACCCACCGTGGCGTGCCCGACTACTCTGCTCACGCCCGGCGCTCCCTCTCTTTTTTCCGCGACCACGGTGTGCGCGTCACGCCTGAGCAGAGCAATGGAGGACGGGCGCCAGGCACAGGCTGTGCGATCTGCAGACACCGGAGTGGAGGCTGGCGTGCGGCGGGAGGGTGAGGGCGAGTGTTATGAGGAGGGTTGTCGTCCGAGCGAGGACGAGACATGCATTGGGAGGGGTCCTCGTGGCGGGCTTTCTCAGAGTGAGCGTGCGGAGACGCGGATAGCCAGACGCAGGGTCGTTCGCCAAGAACAAGGCCTTTCTCGTACCCACCTTACGACCGCCTCATGCAAACCTCCCGGAACTTCTGGTACAGCTGTTGTTCCTTCGACCGACGCCTCTAGAAAAACTCCTGCACTTTTGCATCTTCTTCAGGTCACCGCCGAGAGTGACAAGCAGTATGGGCGAAGTAAAGAACAAGGTATGCTGCCTGTTGGAAGAAGGAAGCGAAGAAAAGAGTCT
Organism: Pyropia yezoensis; assembly: GCA_009829735.1. Lineage (NCBI taxonomy): Eukaryota > Rhodophyta > Bangiophyceae > Bangiales > Bangiaceae > Pyropia > Pyropia yezoensis. The sequence continues at coordinate 22,887,331 of CM020618.1, forward strand.
GTTGGGCACAGAACTGTGCGAGACGTTCACGCGTACAGAAAAAAACTGCAGCTGGGGAGAGTGCCGTGTTGCTCATGCGGAGAAGTACCTGGTACGGACCACTCTTCTACATGGCCCTTTCGAGAGCCTCATCACGATGTTGTTTTGACCCCAGAAGAAAAAAAGACACACCTTCTCCTGGCCACCCTGACTACGGGAGAAGAAACATACAACCGTCGCTACCTGTTCGCAGACGCAATCGATGAGGCGACGGGTACCATTCTCATGTGCGCCCGATGTCGCGCAGAGCTCCGCGCAAAGAAGATTCCGAAGTTTTCAAAACGAAACGGATTCGAAATGTTTGACGATTACCCCGAAGAGCTGACTGATCTGAACGATCTCGAAGTTGCTCTCCTGAGCATTGTCATTCCCACGAGTCGTATATTTCGACGTAACGGGTACCAGCAAAAGCACTGTGTAGGGCAGACCATAACGTACTGGAATTCTATGATGCGTGTCGTCGACACGATCCCTAGGAATGCACAAGATTTCAGCATTGTGTTATTGCGCGATGAGCATGACCGATCCATGCTTGACGACACGCCCCTGCGATACGAGCCGATACTGCGTGCAATGCGATACATGAAGGAGCATAATAGGCAATACCAACACGTTAAAATCGACGAAGAGAATCTCCAAGCCGTGTGCTTGGCCTCGGAACCTTTTTTTGTTGAATCTGATACGGAGGGGGACAGTGCTGTTCCAGGCACGACGGCGCACCCTCTCGAGTCGAGCGATGCTGGGGCGTCCACTGAAGAACCCGCAATACGTCCCCATGGCCTCAGTGAGCGTGAAGGCGCCGGGAGCGTGATGAATGCAGATGACGATACAGGAAACGTTTTTCTCGTCAACTCCGCCGACAACAAGCCATTACGTCAGATAGCTATCGAAGCGTTTACGGGCGTCAACTATCCCCTCGCGTCAGAACCTGGGTACGATGCGACGCACGGACGAGGTGAGGAGAAACGAGCATTTTCGACTGCGTACAGCAGTGAGGGCTTGTACGAGCTGGGATTCCCTCACTTATTCTTCAAAGGCACAGGGGGACCCGGACACGCTCGGCCAAGGCCTGTCACGGAGTCGGAGCTTGTATGCCATCTACTGCGTCTGCATCATCGCCGCTTCAGCCGTGATGCGCAGTTCTTATTTTTTGCGCATTCCATAATTCAAAGACGAACAGTGAACAGCGTCACGGCAACTCTTTCTGAATCACGAAAATTGACTTGACTTGTCGAAGCTCTCGTGAACACTTTGGGTTTACCGGACGCCACTAGGTTGGAAAAAGAAGCAGCCCTGGACAGATGCATCGACTCGATGACACCGCAAATGAGCACTGTAAAAGGATCAAGAGGCTACTGGGAGAAGAAAACTCGCGATCTGCAATCGATGGTGCACTCACCGTTAATGTCTTCTCCGACCCTATTCATGACACTCAGCGCTGCGGATTCGCTGTGGTTGGATTTCTTAGAAGTCGTATTCCCGACGAAAACAATGCAAGAAATACAATATCTTTCAAAGTCCGCCTGCTCAGAAGCTCTCGTTGCTCATCCAGATCTTGCCGTTGAGCACTTCAACAAGCGCTGGACAGCACTTTGGGATGAAATCATTATGGGAGACGGAGCGCCTTTAGGATGCGTGAGTGACTTTTTCTGGCGCATTGAGTTTCAAGAGCGCGGTTCTCCTCACGTGCACATGCTCTTGTGGGTCGATGATTCTCCCAACTTGTCAGAATTGAGAGAAGGCGTCATTCCTGAAGAAATGAGACATTTTGTAGACAAAATTGTGTGCGCGCAAGTGCGACCGGACATGAATGAATTGGACTTTTCAGAGGTCATGCACCCCTGTACAATGAGATCGCTTGTTCATGACATGTTTTCTGATGTGACTCAATCACATGTTGCAGCGCTTTCTCAATGCGTTCAGACCCATCGCTGCAACAAGTATTGCAAGCCCAACGGAAGGCATACGAAATGTCGATTGGGCTTTCCTCGGCCGTTAGTCCAAGAAACTCATGTGGAGCGTGTGTTTCGGAATGGCAAAACGAAGCTCGTGGTGTCGCCAGCGCGCAATCATTCGCGGGTCAATGCATACAACCCAAGCATTTTGAGCTGCTGGGCTGCAAACATGGACATCCAGATTCTCCTGGATGCGTTCGGCGCCGCGGTGTATACAGCATCGTACATGACAAAACACGAAAAGAATAGTCAAGCGCCGCGCGTTCTGTATCAATTATCCAAGAGCGCTAAAGACTCTTCCGTCAAGCACATGGTGCGCCGAGTTATAAACTCTGTGCAGAACACACGACAGGTAAGCGTTCAAGAGGCGTTGTGGATTAGAACTGGCAAGAAGCTGTGCCACGGAAGTCGCACTATTGTGACTCTCCCCAGCCTTTTTTTTCAACTGGGCGAAGCTCGCGTGCACGATGATGATCGGAAGGTGTTCATGAGAACAGATTGTGCCGTGAGTCATGAGAACGGGCTGCTCACTTTTTACATCAACCGTCCGAACAGCCTTCAAAACTTGTCATTATTCGAGTTCACAAGTCACTACAGTCAGTCACACACAGTGAGTAGCGATTTGAAGCTGAAGATTTCGAGCCAACGCGATGGATACGCTGTACGGCGACCTAAGCCGGCAATAGTTCAGGTGCGTGCTTACATAACCAGGACCGATAAAGTAGCTTTCAGCAAAGCCATGTTGTTCCTCCACGCACCGTGGACTTCCCTGGAGTCAATAATTGCTCCTGGCATGGACCCAGAAGTTGCACTCGAGTCTCTCGTTGGCAATCCGGACTGTGCTCATCTCCGAGAAATAATATCGCACTACAAGGAGATTGAATCCCGGGAGTCTCTTATGCGAACTATGAGAAATTCCGATGCTCTTGACAAAGAACGAGAGAACACGAAATTGGACATGGACGGCTCTGTGTCTGACGAGAGTACTGACTTGAATCACTTGGATGGACCCCCTTCCAATGAAGCTGATGATAATTTGCTTGCCTCGGATGAGCTCGACTGCGGCCTGAGTATGGATCGAATCAATCTACTCTCTCTCGAGCAGGCACCCATGCCCGGACTGAAGATTCTGCAATCCCGGCATGCACGAACAGACCATGCCATACGAGCTGTCCGTTTAACAAAAGCGATCATTGAGTCGAGAGGACGCGCTCCCGCAGAAGACGTGCGCGTGGGTGATGGACTGGATCCTCCGGGTATAGATCCCAAATTGGTACTTTCTACCCGTGTTGACTCCCTGAACAGCGAACAAAAGCATGTATATAACTCGGTGGTGTCGGATCTCAGCAATGGCGTGCGGTCCAAGCGAGTCGTGTTGATTGGTCCTGGAGGCACCGGGAAGTCCTACCTCATTGACACACTTTCCATGCTGTTGGACGTTCGCTCCACGAACACAACCGCAAGACCATCTCCAGACGCCGTCAAGAGACGCCATGGCGCGCTTGTCAAAACCGCTTTTACTGGCCTGGCTGCCGCCAACATTGGGGGCCTGACACTCCACAACGCGCTCGAAATTAATCAAAAAGAGATTGTCTGCGAAGTGACAGATGCATTTCTCCCGCGTCTGCAACGAGACTGGGAAAACGTTCAAGTCCTAGTCATCGACGAGATCAGCTTTCTCTCACCGATCAATTTGCATGCAATCAGCGAAAGGCTCGGCAACATTTTTCCCCACAGTCGTCATGGTACGTGTCTCTATCGAAGGTAAAAGAATTGAAACATATTGCGCTCGCGCATCCGATGACATGGAACGATATTGAAAAGAACAAAATGGAGCTCGAATACATATCTCGGCACCTAGCCGTCTTTCGAGAAAAGAATGCAACCTCACTGGAATGACTGCGGGACATAGTCTCGCAAACTTCTATACATCAGATTGCACGCTCCATACGCATTTCCTGCTGATGGCGCCGCGGCCTGTGTCAGTCGTCACCCCGAAATTTCAAAAATCGATATGCGGGATGCCTCGTTAGCCCCTCTCAAGAGCTTGGTGCGTCACTGGGACAGTACTCAAGTTTACTCCAACATCATCTCGATGCCGCTCGCGAGGCCGCCACCAATTATGTGGAAGGAGAAAGAGGCGTGCGGAGATTTTTTTTCGATCCATAACAGCACGAGCCCAAGCGGCGTCGCGAGATGCGGCACATATTAGTGCCTGGTCACTCGTGGGGCTACGAGAGCTCCGACGGACGCATTCGGGCTCGTCCCGAGATTTTTTTGCCGCGCCCGAGGTGTCCTTCAACCCGGCAGATATCTAATGTAAAATCTCCCAGGCACACGTGGGCGCGTGGCGCTCCACCAGGTATCCTTATGGCACGCATCCCGCCCGGTGATACTTTTGCTGCTTGGCTCAAACGAAGATGACCGAATCACTGGAAACGGTTGGCCGAGCATAATCACGGGGCACCTGGCGCTTGGCAGGCATCGTGATGACGTGCCAGAGAGCCACTCAGAATCTTGACCAGTGAGGTGCCTGGCAATGGTCGTCGTCCAATCATCAGTTTGAAAACAAAAAAAAACAGCACACAGCCGCGACGACCCCTGCGAACTGCCAGGGTTAACTCTCACGTTCCCAGCCTCCATTGAGTTTGTTTGCCGTCGGGGCGGTTTGAGCTCGCTGTGAACCAATTTGAGACAAGATATAGCTCTGCTCATCTGCTCTCGACTATATCACAGCTAGTCTCCCCCCACGTGCTCTTACGTGCCTCCATCTCTTTTATTTGTAGCTGGATGCTCGCCATGCTTGTGAGCCGATATTTCGCTGGAGCATTCCCACCGCCCCCACTTCTCTCCGGCCGTGAGTGCGCCCAGCCATCGTGAAGGCGTCCACGTATATAGAACGTGCGCGGCCATGCAGCGTCCCTCAGTGCTCGTCCCCCTCGCCTCCGTCATCGCCGCTTCCCGCGTTGGTGGTCCCTCCGTGCTCCCGCATCCCGCTCCCCACTTCACATTCGCATAATGGTGTCCCCTCCCGTGAACAAGTTCCTCGCGCGTGGGGCGCAGCACGCGCGCGCGCGTGCTTCTCCGGCGCGTGTTATTGCCGTGCCGAAGCTCTCCCTGGTGGGCTCGTCCTTCACGGGAAACCACGCCTTTGTCGCCGTACTGTCGTCCGCATTTATCCCGCTGGGTATGACAGCGCGCACCTTGGCTGAGTACGACCGCGGTGGCGCCGTGATGTTCCACGACACCTCCGCCCCCCTGAAGCTGGTCCTGTCCAAGGACCAGAACCGCAACTTTCTTCTCTTCATTGAGCGTGGTCCTGTCAAGATTGGGGATGTAAGTTATTTTGCGTTTGCACAGCGTGCTTGCTCATCTCGCGCTGTTCTCTTGTTCCATGCAATTTCTTTCCGGGCGCATTACCAGTGACCAAACTCTGACCAATCACGTACCTGTTACATGTGCTATCCTCTACATTCTCTTTTTTTTGTTTTTTTGCGCTTTTACGTATTCTGGACTTCGACGAAAACGTGTTTTTTTGTTTTGAACTCAGGTCGTCTCCGTGAAGGTGCACGCGTCCCCACTACCGAACAGCGAAGAGCGCACGCTCCGGGCTAATAGCGACCTCCTCATGGGCCGTGCCGCCCCCGAGCAGCCAGGCACCTTCCTGTCCCGCATGCCCCTCCCTCTGGCATACGCCAAGTGCCTTCCGCCGTTTTCAGTTTTTTCCTCCGTGCTGACCGTGAACGTCAATACACTGAACACGGCAGGCACCAACACGACGGTCCAGGTCGTGGACTGCGTCGGAGAGCACGCGCTCCTGACGCTCCCCTCGCGGTCTTTGTCGAACCTGCTCGGCGAGCTGAACCGGGTTTCCATGGACGCGGCGCTGTTTCACGCCCTAGCCACGCCTTCAACGGCATCCCGTGACTTTTGCTGGGTCGACAACCCTGTTGTGGGGGGCGTTGTCCGTGAAACGACTTTCTCGACGGGCCTTTTTTTTATCCAAGCGTATTGATGGACCGACCTTATCTCCACCCCCATCTCCGCTCTGCAGGCTGAACGCTTCTCGCGTGATTGGCTGGCGTTGGCGGACGTGGAGGGCGCTAACTTTTTCTACGGCAAAGTGCCTGTTGACATGCCCGAGGAGGTTGTTGACCTCGTGGCTGGCAACGATGCCGGCGGCCTGGTGCCGGTGCCGGTTGCAGCGCTCTGCCCCCGGAACGCCAGCGACATGATGGCCCGCGAGGAGCTGTGCGCGCCCGAGGGGGAGGGCGTCGGGGGTGTGGACGGGCGGATGGGTGAGGACGAGGTTGAGGAGGGTGGCATGGGCGAGGAGGCTGTCCCATCGACGCTTCCGGCGTCCTCCACTGACGTATCGTCCTGCCGCCTCTGAGGTGGTCATGTGCGGGTGTTGTGCTTTGATTGCTTTTATTTGAGGGTTTATGCATGATCGAGAGCGGGGAATAAACGTGCGCGCGCGTGTCGAGAAATAGTAGGACCACGCACTGGGGGGGCAAGGACCGTCCGCGAGAGGGAAGAGATGCCTCTAGTCGTATGGGCGCCGGCCACGGCGGCCGCGACGCCCAGCGACGACGTCAGCATCGATGCCGACGCGCAGCGGAGGGAGGTGAGCGTCACCGACAAGGTGAGAGCCGCCGGCGGTGGCAGCAGAGGGAGGCGAGAGCGACGGGGGAGAAACGCCGCACGAGCGGTGGTGACCGAGGGAGGCGGACGCGACAAAGGAGACGCGCAGGAACAATGATGGCGGCCGAGGGAGGGGGAGGCGACAGAAGAGGCGTGTGGCAGCAACGATGGCGGCCCGGGGGAGAGGACAGCGACGGAGGAGGCACGCGGCACCGACGATGACGACCGAGGGAGGGGGCGACGACGGAGTAGGCGGGCGGCACCAACAGTGACGGCCGACGGAGGGGGGCAGCGACGGGAGAGGCGGGTGGCACCGACGATGGTGGCTGAGGGCGGAGCGAGCGACGGGGGAGGCCGGCTGCACCAACGGTGACGGCCGAGGGAGAGACCTGCGACGGGGGACGCGGGCGACACCAACGGTGACGGCCGAGGGAGAGGGCAGTGACGGGGGGGACGGGCCCCACCAGGGGTGACGGCAGGGACAGGCGCCAGCGACAGTGGTGGCGGGGGGCACCGACGGTGGCGGCGCATGGAAGCGGCCGCGAGCGAGGCGGGCGGCGCCAACAGTGGCGGACAAGGGGCGCCGGCCGCGACGAGAAAGGCGCGCGGCACAGACGGTGGCGGCGGGGCGTCGTCGCGGCGAGGGCGGATGAGGCCGGCCGCGCAGGTCATGGACACAATCGGTAGGAATACACGTGGCCGCTAATTATATGTATTTAGAGCGGGCTGTTCCCGCAGGCTCAGTACTGCCAATTTTTCTCCTCGAATACTGGATGTATTTTGGCGCTCCTCTGAAAAAGCTTCGCTCTCAGCCCCCTTTGCGCCGTGCTGGGGGCTATATTGATAGCCGTCAGCATGACCTCGACGACCATCCTTGCCTCAGAGCATAACCAGCAACGTCTCCCGCAACGCCATATATGCCACGTCGCAGAGATTTTGTTAAACGTTTGTTAAACGAACAGGTTATTTGACCGAAATTGAACGTGTAGGTGCTCCAGGGGGGTCTACGCAACGACGCTCCCCCAACGCAACCGCGGTCGTGCCCCACCGCGCCGAAACCGCTCAATGTAGTTATATATGCTTACAGAACGCTCCGATCCGGGAGAGCGGCGCTCTCACGCCAAATCGGCGCCCTTGGAGAAGCTTGGGGGGCGTCCGGGAACGCGCCTGGCCTGTGATTGGCTGACGGGCATTCACACGTGGTGTTCGCAACATGGGCAAGATAGCCCGCGTGACCGGAAATTTCCTCCCTATCTCACAAGATTTGTCGGTTTATCCTCGATTTAGCACCGCCCTGTCACTGGTTCATCGTGCGTTAATGTGCGGTCCGGAACGCGCGCTGGGAGTGCCCCCCGGTTGGTTCGTGGCAGGCTCTCATGTCGCCGAATGGGTGCGATTGCCCCGTGGCGGTCAAGGGTGGTAGAGAGGGCAACTTATGTTGCACCGGTCGGCGGGGTAGCGCCCACCGTGTTGGGGCGGCGACCGTCAGGAGCACGCGGAGCACGGAGAGGTTCGACGTTCCTGCGTGGTCCGGTGGAGGCGGAGGGACTGGTGGTCGAGCGAGGCCGCTGCACACGGCAGGCGGTGTGCGCGCCCAGCCAGGATTGGCAGGGCTGGGCAGCGCGGCGACGGGGCAGGGGCCACGAGTAAAGCTTCCCGCGGCGTAACGAGAAGTCTGACCATGACACGCCATCAACAGGGCGATTCGAGAGCGCCCGACAGCCGCACGTTCCGATGCAGCAGAAGACATCGGCGTCTCCAGAGCACATTTGGGCCGTTCCGCGGCGGATCTCGGGTGAAGTTGACCGTGACAAAACGATATTTGAGCTGCGATACAGACAAAAAGTTGGTCTCGGAGATGGTTTGTTGGTGTGTGCATGGTGGTGGCACGACACAGTACTGCACAACGTCGGCCACGACCAAACATGACAAAACCAACTTTTCTGGGTCATGGGCTGAAGAATCCAGACTGACTAAAAGAGGGTCGCTGAGAACGCTCCTGTCATCAGAAACGTGAACAGATGAGTAGAAGTGCCCCGTTGAGGCCCCCAAAGTGGCCGTTTTTGGCCATGTGGTATTACGCGCAGCCTGACGGTGCTTGACCCCGCGGGTTGCCATGAGTGTCGTCTGTCAGACCTTTTTAGTATACTGAACCACACTCATAGGTTTTTCTCCACCCAGTGATGCTGTAGGCGCGCGTACCTGCAGGCAATTCCCCACGATGACGTCAACTGGCACGCACAGGCGCATACGCTGTCGCTCCGAGCACTGTGGCTGCTTCGAAAGAGGGCAACCATGCAACTGATAGCTACGATAGTCCAAAAACACAACAGCACGCCCTCCAGACTGCACACTCCGTTAAGCCAGCAGCGGGCGGCGGCGGCGGCAAGGGACAGGACTGGCCGGCGCCACCGTGCCCACGACGCCGTGGGGGACGGCGGGCACCCGCGACAGCAGCATCGGCTGCCGCTGTCAATAGTCGGCGAAAGCGGTGCGGGATGGCGGCGGAAGCTGGCGGCAGCAGGGAAGGCGGCAGTAGACAGCAACGCGCGATGGCGGAGGTGGCGGTGGCGGGAGGGAGCGGCCGGCGGCGGCAACGGCGGCGGTGGCGGCGGCAGCTGCGGCGGCGGCGGCGGAAGGGGGGAGCAGCAGCCGCGGCGGCGGCAGGGGGGGGCAGCAGCCGCGTCGGCGGCAGGGGGGAGCAGCAGCCGCGGCGACGGCCGCGACTGGGGGTAGCGGCGGCGGCGACGGCGGCGGCGGCGGCGACCGTGGCTGCAGGGGGCGGCGACAGCGGCGGCAGCAGCAGCAGCTGGGGGGGGTGGCGGCCGCGGCGGCGGCCGCGGCAGCTGGGGACAGCGGCGACGGCGGCGGCAGCGGCGGCGGCAGAGGCGGCAGGGGTGCGCGGCGGCGGCGGTGGCGGCGGCAACGGCGGCAGCGGCGGCGACGGCGACGACAGCAGCGGCGGCGGCGGCGGCAGGGAGGTGCAGCGGCGACGGCACGGGGGAGCAGCAGCCGCGGCGGTGGCAGGGGAGAGCGGCAACAGCGACGACGGCCGAGCCTGGGGGTAGCCGCGGCGGCGACGGCGGCGGCGTCGGTGGCGGCGGCGGTGGTAGCACGGGGCGGCGGCAGCTGCGGCGCGCGCGGCACCGGCCGCGGCGGGGTGGCAGCGCCAGGGGGGAGCGGCGACGGTGGCGGCCACGGCGGCGGCAGCAGCCGCAGAAGCGTGCGGCGGCGGCGGCAACGGCAGGCGAGAGCCGCAGCCGCGGCGGCGGCCGCGCCAGGTGGGGGCGGCGGCGGCCGCCGCGGCGACGGCGGCGGCAGCAGCAATGGGGGGCGGCGGCCGCGGCGGCTGCGGCGGCGACCGGAAAGAGCGGTGGCGGCGGTGACGACGGCAGCAGGGTGCGGCGGCGGCAGGGGCGGCGGCCACGCCAGAGCGGAGCTACGGCGGCGGTGGCGGCGGCGGCCGCGGTGGAGGCGACGACAGCAGGGGGGAGCGGTGGCGGCCGCGGCTGCGGCGGCATCGGCGGCAGCAGGGGGGCGTGGCGGCGGTGGCGGCGGCGGCGGCAGCAGGGGGGGATGGCGGCCGCGGCGGCGGCCACCGCGCCAGGGATAAGCGGTCGCGGCGACGGCGGCAACAGCAGTGGAGGGCCGCGGCGGCGGCCGCGGCCGCGCCCAGGGGCGAGCGGCGGCGGCGGCGGCGGCGGCGGCGGCGGCGGCGGCGGCGGCGGCGGCGGCGGCGGCGGCGGCGGCGGCGGCGGCGGCGGCGGCGGTGGCGGCCGTAGCCGCGCCAGAAAGAAGCGGCGGTGGCAGGGGCGACGGCAGCAGAGGGGAGAAGCGGCGGCAGCAGCCGCCGCGCCAGGGGCGAGCGGCGGCGGCGGCGTCGGCGGCGACCGCCGCGGCCTCGCCAGGGGGGGGCGGCGGCGGAGGCGGCCGCGGCGGCCGCGGCAAGGGCGACGGCAGGGGGGAGCGGCGGGCGGTGCGGCCCGGGCTGCCACGATGCTGCAGCGGGCGCCACGGAGCGTGGCGGCGGCGGCGGCAGGAGCGCGCTGCGCTGACCGTGCGGGGGGGGGACGTGCATGGGCCCTTTTTCTGTTTCAGAAATGGTCGACCGTAAACACCGGTGGCTGGACACCGCTGTGGCTGGTGACGGTGCCCTTTCGACCACGTTGGCCGACAATTGCCCACGGTCCCAATTAATGTGCCGACGGAGGGGGGCTAGGATAGGGGCCTGCACGGGGGCCAAGGTGCTCGCTTATGAGGCGCTGTGCAACGAGCGCGCTCGGCTGTGGAGCTCTGAGAGCGCAGGAGCAACCCACCCCTCCCTGCAATCTACTGGGTGGGGTTTGTTTGCCCTTCCTACATGAGAGCGGCGGGCTCTGAGAGCCAAGGCCCGAGCGCTGAGAAGCCAGAACGGGGGTACCCCCGCTGCTTTTGCAGAGGGTGGTGATGATTCTCGCATACAACATGAATCGCCGTCAGTGACGACGTCGGCGGTCGCAGAGCCAAATCACAGCCGTGCAATGCCCAGGGCCCTGGCATGGAAATTTGGTGGGCACGCTCTCGGGCAATTGAGACACGCCATGGCGCCGTCCACCGCGCCTCGTTTCGCGCGCGTCGGCAGATCTGGGGTGCCGCGTCGCCAGCATCCGTTACCGCGGTGGATCGTCACTCCCGGGTGGCGCGCTTCTTGTCCCGCCACGTTTTTACGCGCTTTAGCGCGCCACGCCCCGGTGCCTGCCGTTATGCTCCTCTTCCACATGGGTCGTGGCAGTGGTCGATGCCGTAGCAGTGGTCGCGGCCGCCCGCGCCGGCGATTGCTATTGCCGCGGTCGGCACCACCGGCGCCGCGGCGTCGTGGCACGTCGCTGCGCTGCGGCCAATCGTCGCCGCGGCTGCTTCCTCCCGCTCCCCATCTTCCCACGTGCTGTCGCGCAGTTGAGTCGCTCCCGCTGGCGGTGGCTGGCGCAAGCAACGCTATTGCTACGCTTCCGTCGGCGGCGGCTGGCACGCACCGCCGTCGTTGAGACGGTTGCCGCCGCGGTTACTGGCGGCTGTCCCTGCAGGCGCTGGCGCCTGCCGCCATGGCTGCCACCCCTCCCACCTCCTCGTCTCAACTACATGTGCACGGCCGCAGTGCTCCACTTGGCCATTGCTGCGGTGCGCGAACGCGGTTTCTGCAGCCCAGCGCCGGTCCAGGTGCAGGCGCACGCCGCTGCAGCTGCCACGGCGCGGCGCCGCAGCTGCTACGGAGCGACGCCGCCGCTCATCTCTTTCTCGCCGCCGCGGCTGCTGCTGCGCGTTGCTGCAGCTGGTGGCGCTTGTCTTCGCGGCTGCTCCCCCCCCCCTCCCTTTTCGTGGCCGCGTGCGAGCCATTGCTTTGCTCGTTTCTCTGTTACTGGCGCGCGCGCCGCCGCGGCTAGCGCACGCAGCCGGTGCTTCTGCTGCTCGCTGCCGACATTGTTAGCGGTCGTCGCCGCAGCAGGCTATCTCCAGCGCTCCCTGTTGTGAATGGTGACCCGCCTGTACTTTTGTCTCAGCAGTGGCTCCTGCCGTGCGATGCCGCCGTCACCACAGCTGGCACCGCGGTCGCTGCCTGGTGCCGTTGCGGTTCCGCCCCTTGTCGATACCAATGCTGTTGATGCAGTCGGTGAAGCCGTGACGTTAGTGGCTTTGCCTGCAGGACGTTCAATTTTCCCGACCACCATTGATGCGGATCACTACCTCTGTTGCTCTCCTCCCTCGGTCTCGGTCCTTGGCAACACTCTGCGAGTGCCGCCATTTCTGGCGCCCCGTGTGGTATAAAACTCGATCCTCTCAGACACGTGTCAATATCCCTCGGGGGAAAGGGACAGGTAACACAGAAAGGGGAACTACGAGAGTGGTATGCCTGTTGCCTCACGTGCCTGCTCGCAGAGCAAACAGATACGCACGGTAGTGCACACGGGGAAGAGGAAAGCAAACGCGCAGTTGTCTTTTTCCTGAGGGCGCGGGCCAAGGGCGCCTCGCTGTCCCTCTTAGCGTGCATCTGGGGGAGCCTCGGCACGTTGGCCAGGTAGCCCCCCCATGCCCCGGAGTGGCCCCGACCCGAGTTTAACCTCGTCAGGTCGGGGGCCACTACCACTACTAATTCTATTCCCACTCACTAATCTCACACTCACATTCTCTCAAATCAAGTCCCTCACAAGTAGGCAAAAACCCATCAGAAATCCCTCTCTCACGTGTGGATAGCGTAGTCCACCGCATCCCAGTGCCGGGCACGGGCCACGGCCGCCAACCATCACCACACGGCGGGCGTGTTCTGGCACCTGGTGCCCTCTGGTTGCAGTCCCGGGTCGGCGCCAAGTCGGGGCCAGGGATGCTACATAGCTCCCTCCCTAGTCCGGCACGTCCTCAGGCCGAACCAGGTGCCACCGTGCACAGCCTCGAGCACGTCCACACCTGTGCCGAGGTCGAGCGTCTTCACCCCGGTCACGATCACCTGCTCCGATTCTGTCCCCCCCCCTTTCTCCTTCACCTTGGCCCTCTGGTTCCCCCCCCCGGATTCTGGACGTCATGTCCAGTTCCGAGATCCAAGCTGGGCCCGTGGTTCCGGCGGCGAGTGTTGCGGAGGAGAACTCGGGTAGTCGCGCCCCCCTCCTGCCTCCGGTTCCTCGGGTGTCGGTGCCGGCGCCGGTCGCCACGGCGGGGACGGCTCGGGTTCCCCCGGCTTCTGCGTTGCTCCCGGTCGAGACCCCCCCGGTGGGTCTCCCGGAGATGCTTCTTTGGCAGGATCCTCTGGCGGGCCGACGCTACTCCACGGTGGTCGGCAACGCTAGCGCGGCCCAGTGCCAACAGGATTGCTTGGACATCTGGCGCAAAGAACTCCAGCGCGGGGTCTCGACCGAGATGGACAAGACTCGTCTTCATGCGGCGGACCAGATGAGCCTGGCACAAGACCGCTCCCAGAGCTTCTCGGGTTCCTCTTGGGTTGCTCGCCTGGAAGATCTCCCCTTCGCGCTGGTACTGGATCTACCCTTGACCGAGCGTCGTGTGTCTGCTTCCGTTCTCCGGTGGCCAGAGGAGGAAGGGTACGTCCATCGGGCACTCAAGGTTTGGGACGAGGCGCTCAAGGGGTCGGGGAGCTTGAACTGCGATCCCCGTCCGAGCACGGTCGCTCTGGAGCCGCCTTTCCTGACCCGGAAATACTCCAAGTTGTCGCCGGCGCGGGAGCAAGGCGAGCGACGCGGCCGCCAGCGTGACATCATTGTGAGCTGCAACCATCAGGAGTTCTGGAAGCTGGACAAGGCCAACCGGGCGGCGTACTACCCCAAGGTCATCCCGCTGCAGCAGGAAATCGATATCCCCGTCGGGTTTGCTCCATCCAGCATCCCCTTCACCTGGTACATCTTGGACGCCTTGACCCAGGCGTCGATCAAGGGCTTCTTTCACTCGATCCCGTACATGATGTATACCTCTGAGTTGACGGTCTTGGCGGCCAACCACTGGCTCCACGAGGTCTTAGTGTCCAACCGGCTTTGGTTCCTCCCCGACCTCCTGATGGTCTGGATCGTTGACAAGTTGACCGTCGACTTCCTGTGCAGCCAGGACGAGGAGAACAAGGAGCTCTTCCAGGCGATGATCGACTTCCGGCGTCGTCTGCCGGTGCAGGACCGGAGCTTCTTTAACGCGATCGCCGACCAGAACAGCCCGCGTCGGGATGGCCCCGGTTGGGTGCAGGTGGTCTACAAGTCTTCTCCGGCCAAGGTGCAGCTGGCGACGCCGCTTCCGGCGTGGCCGCAGCTAGGCAGCTTTCCTGCCCCGGTCGCCCTCGATCTCCTGCCAACTGGAAAGCCGGTGTAAGAGTCGGGATGGGCCCCGGCGGTCGGTCGGGCGTCTGCGGCGGCTCCGCTTGCTCCTGTTGTACCTGTCGCCCCGGTGGCTTCGCCTGGGCCGTCGCCGGCGCATTTGCGTTCTGCTCCGTCTGTGCCGGTGCTTCGAGCTCCTCCGGCACCGCGCTTGTCTGCCGCGAGTCTCGGCGTGGCCGTGCGGTCGCCGACTACTCCGGCCGTTCTGCCTCGGGCGCCTTCTTCAAACGTCGGCGGCCCTGTGCTTCCTCTTGAGTTGGGGACTCCTGTTTCCGGGGCTGTTGTGGAACGTCCGGTAGTGGCGTCCTCGGGGCGATTCGAGATCCCGGCGCCGACTCTACGCCTTACCCGCTTTCGGCTGCCTGACTGGTACCTGAACCAAGGTGGCCCGACATGCAACCAGTACGACGTCGGTATGATTGAAGACCAGCTGGGTCGTCTTCCGGAGCAGGTTGAAGGCGTCGGGTCTTCCCTGGTGCTGGGTACTTACGCCAGCGTCTTGAACAACGTGGTTGACCGGGTGTTTGCTTGCGCGGACAGCGGCCAGATGTCGGACAGCCCGGTGGTTGGCGAACTCCTGGCGACTTTGACGCGGCATGGCTTGGCCCAGCAGTGGTCAGAGACCTTTACTGGCTTCCAGGGGCGCCGACAGGCATATCTGGATGAGCGGGAGCGCCCGGCAACTACCGGTACTACTCCGATGGCGTCATGCCTGGAAGCGCCGCGCCCACCGCACTACGTCATCCCGCCTTCCTCCGGTTCCCGTCGTGCCGCGGAGGCAGCGCTGGAGGACGCTCCCGCGGCGCAGCGTCCGCGCCAGGAGTAGTACTTGGAGGCAAGGGGGGTGAGAGTCTTGGGAGAAGCGAGGAGAGAAGAGGCGGAGAGAAGGGTTGCTCGAGCGGGTGCTTGTTTTTCTTGATTGTTCCATGCTTGCATTGCGTGTTTTCCTTGATATACCCGTTCCCTTCTTCTCAATCCTCTTGTTCCGCGTCCGTTGCGGGTGAGCTCGGCTCGTCTCGAGGGTCTTCATCAGCCCCGTCCTCCTGGTCCTCCTCCGAGTCCGATTCCAGGATCTTGCCGGCTTTGGCCACTGGAGTGCCCTCAATCCCGTTCCGTCGCATGTAGGCGCAGACGTCCGCGATGGGGAACCGGTTTGAGGGTTCCTAGGTATCATCTGCCGGGTTAAAACCGAACCAGCGTACTCGCAGGTACAAGCGCCCGTCTCTCCAGGCGTGGTCGACAAACTTGACGTAGACATATTCTCGGCCTTCTTCTTGGGATAGCCTGGGTACCGCGGCCCGCTTGCGCCGGGTCAAGTCCCGTTTGCTTGGCGGTGGAGCTCGGGTGACATGATCGCTGCTCACCCGGTACGGGGAGCCATCCACGTCTAGAAGAAAGGTCCAGCCATCCGTATTCAGGATCTCTTAAGGTCCATCCGTCTTAGAGTCCAGCCTCCTCCGGGTCTTGCTATGGTTGTCCACAAAAACCCAGTCGCCACCACCCAGCTCCTTGTTCTTTTCCCGGAATCCCTTGTCATAGTCCCGCTTGTATCGTTCCTGGGTCTTTGAGATTGACTCCTTGACTCTGGGGAGCAGGAGCGTCAGTTGTTCCAGGAACTCATCCTTGGCCTTGGGACCTGACTTCAGTGCAGGCTGGAGACCGTCTGGTATTCTTTCCAGGGAGAAGTTGGTCAACCTCCTTGGGGTGACAAAGTCGAGTGGAGCGACTTCCGTTGTCCGGTGAACTCAGGAGTTGTTGGCTAGAGTAAGGACAGCCAGGAGCTCGTCCCAGTCTTCTTGGTGCTCCTCCACGTAGTGCCGTAGCATGTCCACTAGGGTCCGGTTGAATCGTTCCACCTGGCCGTTCGTTTGCGGGTGGTACGTCGGGGTGAACAAGTTCTTGATACTCATCAGGTCACAGACTCCTTGGACGAACAGGGATGCAAACTGGGGGCCATTGTCTGTTAAGACGGAGTCTGGAAGGCCGTAGGCAGCTATCCAGTACTCGCGGAAGGCTGACGTGACATCCAGAGCCGTAATGGTCCTCAGCGGGATCGCTTGAGTGAACTTGGAGAACCGGTCACAAATGATGAGCAGGTATATATTGCCGCTGGATGTTTCAGGTAGGGGCCCCAGGATGTCCATGCTTAAGCTTGCAAAGGGCTCCGCCGCAGGGAATAGGCGTAGCTTGGAAGTCTTCTTCCTCTGGGACAACCGGTTCCTTGCACAAGAAACACAAGCCTCCAGGTGCTTATGGACGTCGCTGGCCATGGTTTCCCAGTAGTAATGTCGTCGCATTGAAGCATACATCCGATTGATACCAGGATGTCCGGCCTGGGGATACGAGTGCTCCAGGCGTAGGATGTCAGCTCGTAGACTTCGGGGTACGTAGACTTGAGTTGCCCCATCGAAGGGTGACACCCGTACCAGGAGTCCGTCTGTAGACTCGGAGAAGCGACTGTTCCGGTTCAGGCCCATTTGGTGGCGAAGCTCCAAGCATTGAGGATCCGTCAGTTGTGCTTCCAGCATCCGGTGTATGGTTACCGGTTGATGAGCTTCGGGTGTCTCATACCGGGGAGCATGCCAGCCACGTCCGACATTCGGGAGGATGAAACAAGGTATTTCCTCCGGGATAGGACCGGTGTCGGCTGCAGGAGTCTCCAGCCGGGACACGGTGTCGGCGCAGTGGTGCTCCCTCCCTGCTCTGGTGCACACCTTGTACTTGAATTCTGAAAGGCGTAGGCGCCACCGGGCAGCCCTTCCTTGGCTGCTGTCCATACATAGCAGCCACCTTAGGCTGGCGTGGTCCGTCCGGATGAGGAACTCTTGTCCTTCAAGATAAGGACGTAACAGGAAGCAAGCCCACACGACCGCCAAGCACTCGCGCTCCGTTGTGGAATAATTTTTCTCGGCTGGAGTCAGGACGCGACTGTAGTAGCCTATCGGGAGGAAGTGCCCATCAGGTTGCTGCTGGAGTAGAGAGCACCCCACATGGACGCCACAGGCATCAGTCTCCAGGAAAAACTGGCCCTCCCGCTTGGGTAACGCCAGTACTGGAGTGGTGGTCAGGCGCTTGTTGAGCTCTTCGAAGGCCGCGGTCTGCTTCTCGTCAAGCACCGGGAGCTGTGCGGGGAGCTTCTTGCTGGTGAGCTTGGTCAATGGCCGGGCAATCAGGGCATAGTCCCTTACGAACCGGCGGTAGACGTTGCACATACCCAGGTAGCTCTTGAGTTCCGTCTGGGTCTTAGGTTGCCGTGTATGCCGGAGGGCCTTGATGTTCTTCTCATTGACCCGGAGCTCCCCCCGACTCAGCACGTGTCCCAGGTACTCCACCTCAGTCTCAAACAGGTGGCACTTCTCGGCCTTCAGGGTAACTCCAGCCTTGGACAGGAGAGCCATGACCTCTCGAAGGTGCTCCAGGTGGTCCGCCGGGGTCTTGGAGAAAACGATAATATCGTCCAGGTAGACCAAACATGTTCTACACCTTAGCCCCGACAGGATGATGTCGATGGCTCTCTGGAAGGTTGCCGGAGCATTGGTGAGACCAAAAGGAAGACGCTTGCACCGGAATAGTCCCAGGTGGCACGTCAAGGTAGTCTTGTCCTTGTCCACGTCAGCCAGAGGGATCTGCCAGGAACCGGCAGTACAATCCAGCGTCGAGAAGAGGGTGGCATCACCAAGAAAGTCGATGCAATCATCCTTCCGGGGTATCGGATATACATCCTTGACGGTCATCTCGTACAGGCGCCTGTAGTCACGGCAGAAACGGAAGTGATCGCCAGGTTTCGGGACGACTACCACCGGGAAGGCCCACTCGCCATCAGACGGCTCCATAACATCCATCTTGAGCATCTTGTTATCCTGCTTCTCAATCTCATCCCGGCGATGAGGTCCAGCCCGGTATGGTTGCAGGTGCACTGGCTTAGCCTCTGGCTTGAGTTGAATCCGGTGTAGAGTGGCGTCCATCTTGCCCAGCTCTCCAGACCACAGGTGCCGATATTCCTGGAGAAGCTTCTCCAGGGCCTCCTTCAAGTCGGGAGGGACATTTTCTTGGTTGACCTTCGGCATCTCGGATGGTGCTTGATCAGGCTTCGGGGTGACGCTGCTATCCTGCTCTTGCCTCGGAGGTACGTCTAAGGCCGTTAAGTTGAATGCCAGTTCTTGCTGGAGGTTCAAGAGGTCTTCCTTGCTCATAGCACGGGCGGACCCCCGGTAAGGCTCTGCTGTACCAACTCGGGTGCCTTTGGCGAGGGTTATTGGCTTCCGGCTCACGTTGACGATCAGCACCGAGAACGGGGTGTGCCCTTCTACCTCCTTGTGATGTCCATGGGCCAAGTACAACCGGTGTTTCGCCAGAAATTCCTTACGTCCGTAGATCAGGCATTGACCTGCAGTCCGGGTCCTTACTTGAACCTTGGTCTCCGAGCGAGGAGGTAGGAGCACCGGTTTGAAGAGGGTCAAGGTAGAGGGTGGGATGCGTTCCTTCTTGTTCTTGACTACACGAACGTTGGCGTCCAGATGCTCCAACACCGGTGACACAAACCCATGGTTGAACTGCACCTTTCCTTCTCCGGGCAGGATACTCTTGACATGCTGCTTCTGGAAGTCCCAGCCTACGATAAGGGGGACTGATAGGGTCTTGACTACTAGAAAGGGAAAAAGCATTGGTTCATTGTTGACATAGATGGCGACGGGAAGACGTCCGAGCGGTCGTAGGGTTTGACCTGAAGCGTCGACAATATGGGTCCGGGTAGGCGCTCTCCAGGCATGTCGGCGCCAGCCCGAAGGTAGCAGGTTTTCAGTAATGACGCTTGGTCCGGCTCCCGTATCAACGACCGGAGTAACAGCTTGGGGGAGGCCATCCCCCACACGCATACGAGCATTGATCTTGAGGTTTTTCTTACGCAGGACAAGCAAGGTCCCCTTGAACAAACAGGGTGTCCATGCGGCTACCAGGTGAGCAGGTAACTGCCGTCCTTTCTCCCGGCACGCAAGGGGAGAACGGGTAGAAGTACCATGCCGTCGGAGATTCGGGAAGACACTTGGGGAGAGCGCCTGCCCTACTCGTCTCCTGGGTCCGAGGAGTCCCTAGAGGTTTCGGCCTCCAGGTCAAAGTCCGTAGGAGCTTCCCTGGCCAGAGCCTCTGTGATGCTCTGCAAGGTTGCCACCCGGATTGCGTGAACCTGTGCCTTGTCCATCTTGGAGGGTGCTCGCCGGTCAGCCCAGTTGACGGGCTTTGCAAACACCAGTCCTTGACGCTTGAGTTTCTCCTGGAGATCCTTGGGAATGGTCGGGCACTGGTAGGACATGTGGTCCTCCTTCTGGCACAGCCAGAAAGACCGGAACCGCTGGTTCTTGACCTGCTCGGGGGCGACCAGGGAAGGTTGCTCCTTTGAAACGAAGCCGCCTCACTTGTCCCCTGACCCTACGGGTGAGGCCTCGCCAACTGCGAGTACCGGTACAGGGCTATCACCTCCCTTATACTTGTGGGGTCCGGGACGAACTCGCGACATCGGCTTGGGAGTTTATACCATGGGAGCTTGGAGGGCCTTGGCTTGCCGGTACTTGCCCTGGGTGTAGGCCATCAACTGCTGGAAGGTATGCTCTTGATGTTCCTGGTTGTAGTTCTCCGCATCCACTTGAAGATATTCAGGAAGCCCTTCCGAGAAGATCATCTTGAGCCTGTCCTCAGGGTAAACGTTGCCACAAGCCTCGCGCATCTCCCGGACACTACGGGCGAAGGCCTCTGGAGTCTCTTGTCTCTCCATGGCTGCCCGGTTCAGCCTGCCGACTTCCTTACGCAGGGAGTCCGCGTCAGCGTAGTTGGACAGGAGCCAGTTGACCGCCTCCGGATAACTCCCAACGGTACGCCCGACAATGTGTCCGGCAGAGTCTGGTAGAACCTGTGCAAAACGCTGTTCCGCTGCTCCGGTCATGAAGTTAACCAGGAGGTAGAGAGCCTTGCCTTCGGACACACCGTTGTCGTTGCATGCCTTGACAAACCGGTGCAGGAAGAAAACGATAAGCGCCGGTCTCTTCCCGGAAAACTTAGGATGTCCCCCGAAGCTCGGCTGCATTCGCCGGTTCAGGGATGCCATCTTCTTGGCCATCTTCCGGGTGTAACCTTGGTCTTGGTTCTCCAGCCGGTAGTTACCCCAATACGTGACCTTGTTCAGGGTGGCATCTCCCACTTGGTGGGCAGGGAAGTCAAACTCGACTAGCCTGCGCCGGGTGGGACCAGGAGATGCGTCCCAGTCATATCCCTCCTCAGAGCTGGAGGAACTGGTCTCGCTGGTGCTAGAGCGACGGCGACGACGCCGATGCCTCCGGCTGCTCCGGTAACCGGTCTTAGAGCTCCCCGCCCCATAGGATGCAAGGGGAGGAAAAGCTTGGCCGGTCCCAAGAGTCGAGTTCTCAGGGAGACCCGTAGAACCAGTTACAGCGGTGCCTCTGGCACTGCTAGTGCCCACAAGAAGAGGTGTATACACCCACCTGCCGTGTGTGGGTCCAGGGGTAAACACACCAGGGGCTATCCCTGGAGGTTGAGGAGTAGAACCGACAGGAGGGAGACGTCTGCTGCGATCGGACTCAAACGCCGTTGACCCCGGGGTGGCTCCCACAGGAAGGACAGCCGGAGGAACGGGAGCAGGAGTTACTTGGCCGCCTGTAGACTCCAGTCCGCTACCGGATGTCACACCCAGGTCTGCTTTGCCCGTAGGGAGAACGCCGGGCTGGGCACCGTCCCCCGTGGTGACCAGGGATGCGTCAAGGGACGCGGGGTCTACCCCTTCGGGCACAGTCGTGCCACGGAGGGTAGCCATGTTGGTCTCTTGACAGCCACAGTCCAGTTGCCTGTGTGTCCAAAGATAGCAAGACCACAAGAGAAGGGTTGGAGAGCCAGGAATGGGATTCCCGTGATCGGGTGTAAATAATTCCCAAACCACAGAAAAAGACAGAACAGGAACAACCCAACCGCTGCTCCCAAATGTCTCTTCTCAAACACTCCTTCCCCTGCTGCTCCACCAAATATGTGGTATAAATCTCGATCCTCTCAGACACGTGTCAATATCCCTCGGGGGAAAGGGACAGGTAACACAGAAAGGGGAACTACGAGAGTGGTATGCCTGTTGCCTCACGTGCCTGCTCGCAGAGCAAACAGATACGCACGGTAGTGCACACGGGGAAGAGGAAAGCAAACGCGCAGTTGTCTTTTTCCTGAGGGCGCGGGCCAAGGGCGCCTCGCTGTCCCTCTTAGCGTGCATCTGGGGGAGCCTCGGCACGTTGGCCAGGTCGCCCCCCCATGCCCCGGAGTGGCCCCGACCCGAGTTTAACCTCGTCAGGTCGGGGGCCACTACCACTACTAATTCTATTCCCACTCACTAATCTCACACTCACATTCTCTCAAATCAAGTCCCTCACAAGTAGGCAAAAACCCATCAGAAATCCCTCTCTCACGTGTGGATAGCGTAGTCCACCGCATCCCAGTGCCGGGCACGGGCCACGGCCGCCAACCATCACCACACGGCGGGCGTGTTCTGGCACCTGGTGCCCTCTGGTTGCAGTCCCGGGTCGGCGCCAAGTCGGGGCCAGGGATGCTACACCCCTCCCTCTTGCTGCCTGGACGTGCGTTGGGCGTCGGCGCGGTCTTCGACCTCCAGGAGCTTCTCTCTTGGCAAAGTTCGACGCCACACGCGGTGCTTTCTTGAGCGACAGCAACTGTGCAGCCGCCACTTGGGTGTATCACACGGCCTCTCCATTATTCACCTGGAACGACGGTCAAAATGGCGGCGGGTGAGCAGCGGTGGTCCCCCTTGGCATCTGTGCGTCCGTCACCTGCAGACGGCGACGCTCCACTGTCGCCCAAGAGCTTTGCAGTCGGTAAGGATTTGCCCCCCAACCCCCCCCCACAGGGGATCAGGACCGGGGCCTCTCCTTTCCTGTTCTTTCCGACCAACTCCCCCAAACGCATCAACTCCTCGGTAATTGGGGGTTTGCCGCGGTGTCCGCCCGAGATTCTACGATTAGAGGACGGTTAGCACGGGAGCCACGGATCGGCTATCCGTGTCTCCCCTGACTCGTCTTCGGACGGCTGTATCCTTCCGCGGATTAACGGACCAACGGACCAAAAGACGAGCCACATCTCGGACGCGTCGGCAAGCCGGAACAATCTCCCCACGAGCGAATGGGAGTAACAGGACGTCGAAGCATCAGCCCTGCAACCAGTGCATCATCAAAGCGTCTCAATCCCTGTACTAGCGCGGGCTGATGGGGAAGATGATGAAGGCCTTCGAGGAGCGGCTGGACGAAACGCCTGACCAGCCGGCCGTGCGACAAGTCCGGGAGGCGGCGGCCAAGCCTGGGTCGTTGGGGCTGGCGGACGGGCGAAGCGCCAACATGCTCGATGCCATGGAGTTGATCAAGGAGTCATTTGATCAGTTCACGCCTGACAGCATTGGCCGGTGCTGACTGCGGACCAAGTGCCTGCCGGAGGACGTGGAGACGTCCCTCACCGCGAGCCTCGAGACCGGCGACGGCGTTCCGCAGTAGCCGGTCGACGATCACGGACAAGCCATTGTGGACATGCTGCGAAGTACGCGTAGCCTGGGCGTGGGTCATAGTGTGGAGGGTGTAATAAATGGAGGGCCTCCCTTTATTGACCTGCTTGTGTCGGGGAGCAGCCCCGACGCGCTTCCCGCGGTCCAGCCGTTGCTGATTGAGGAAGAGGGCCTGCCTGCTGCTGCAGAGCTTGATAAGTTAACATCCTATTTGTGACTCAGTGGTCCCCACACATGCCAGTCGGATTGGAAAATAGTGCGAATACGCGCATTGGAAAGGCCGCACAAAGCGCGACATGCTCGGAAACACCTGCAGCTAAGATTGCAGTGCTGCCCCAGCGCTTATTTCTGCACGACGAGCAACAGGAGCACTCAAAATCGCGCAGATGCACAAACATTCCTACTTGAGATCCAGTAGATACAAACACAAGCGACAAGACCGATAGCATACAATATGCGCCACTTTTCAATTTGCAGTGGATCATTCCTGTGGTGCGACGCGAAAAACGCCATCGGAAAGCACACAGCATCCAAACAGATACGCTGGTAAAGAGAATTCGACGCAATTAACATCACGCATGCCCATCATGGTCAAGCATGAATGAAAGAATATTATCGATAGTTGCTGTGCCGCCCGTTGCCGGTGCGGACAGCCACAGGCGCTTCGGACACACAGACCCTCACCCAGTCCCTGCCATAAGTATCGTTTTTGGGGGTGAGTATGAGTAATGGCTGAGACGATTCACACGAGTATCAATATCTGAAAACTGGATAAGAACCACGATTATCCGCCTTCTTGAAATGGGCTCCAGTACGAATCTTTTAGGTACTCAACATTTCGATTACTTGGAACATTGGAAAAGCCGCCCCAGCAATGGACATGCGTTGTGCCGGCCTCAGATCATTCCATCCGGGCTGGACTGTCCCTCAGTCACATGTGTGCTGCTGGCCAAGTGTCATCCGCCAGACAGCATGCAAGAGGGGTGAATCGTTTGGGGTGCGCTGTCGCGGACATGACACGGGCGCTCCGCGCGGCCCCCGCCCCGCCGTCTGTATTGCCCTTCTCCCAATTTTGAGCGGCCTCCAAGAGTGCGGGCACTCTGGGCACCGGCACTATCCGTCTGACACCAGTTTTTCACAAGTGACACCAGTTTTTCACAACTTCCGCTTACATAGAAAACCCACAGTGTTCACATACAAGCATCCCTTCCGAACGGCCGCAGAAGTCGGCGGCTGCCGCAAGGCAACTCGTACTAAAATATGATCCAGTGCGAGGGGGTGCACGTGAGTTGCACCGTTGGGTGCGCCAGCTCACAGGCTCTTCAACGATATAAAGAAGAAAAAAATAGGAGCACAGGTGCGCGACTGTAGCCTGACGGGCGGAAAAGAGAGCGCTCTTGCAGAGGTCAAATTGGCTCTAATTACCGCCCCGGAACGCTCATCTGACAGATTGTTGGCCCAAAGCCGACTTCTTCGCAACGCATCCGCGAGTCCCGCTCGCCCCACCTGTGCCCCGCTGCCCTCTTCCTCCTCCTATCCCGGCTTTGAGCACCTTGGCAGAGTCACCAGAAGAGCAGAACACGTCTGTGAGCCTGTCCCGGCCTACCAGTACCTCCCTTTACCCCCCCCGGCTGTTCTGGATGGGGTTTTGTCGGGAGCCAGCGGGCGTGCCCAACACCGCTGTACATCAATAGTCTACCCCACACTCTCCCCAGCTCGGCCACCCCCCCTCATGGACGTGTCGCTGTCAGCGAGGGGAGAGGGAGGTGCTATCATCAGGCTCATTGAAGTGGGAAAAGAGCATCTGCTCCCGCGTTCTTTCAGACGCAAAGCGCTACCCGTGGAGCAGGCGAGCATCTCTACCAGCCGCAAGTACCAGCGAGCTCCGTCGCTGTTGGGGGGCGGGGGGGGGGAGGTGTTACCACCCCAGAGGCGGGGGGGATGCTTTTTGGAGCTCAGGGGCTGTGATGCCGACGTCACGATCGCGAAGGGGCCATACTGCTTCAGCTCTCTTCGCTCTCATTGGTCGACGGACGTGAAAAGATCCTCCACGACTACAAATACAATCAAGTTTTTCCTGCTGTATCTCTGTATGAAGTGCCCCAGGTAGCTGCCCTGATATGTAAACGAGAGTTGTGAAAAACTGGTGTACCCCCCCAAACGAGGGTGCATTTTTTCCTCAGCAACCAGGCATCGCCTGCAGAAACGGTCCACACGGCCGGACTCCTGAGGTGCTGCCGAGCCCGCTAATATGTTTTTTGAGAAAAAGGTAGCGTGGGAACCTTCCCTCATATGCGAGTTGTGAAAATCTGGTGTCAGACGGATATCGATGGCAGAGTTCTTGCAGTATGCCCGATGCTGGCTTGACTATCTGGAAGTATCCGCTGAAAAGAGCCTCGCTCCTCATCAAGAATTTTCATGAACGTGACTGTCCAGGTTTTACCCCAGGTTGCGATATGCAGGTGATTCCTGAGAGGGAACCTGCACACAAACAACCCTCGCGCGGCTCGCCAACCGCGGGGTACCAGCCGCGCCGCCCCCGCCGCATCCCCCCACCGTCGTCGCCCCCCCCACCATCGCCCTCGCCCCCCCCCCCGCCGTCCTCGCCCCCCCCACCACCGCCGCCGCCCCCCCCACCACCCCCGCCGCCCCCCCCCCCGCCGTCGTCGCCCCCCCCACCGTCGTCGTCGCCCCCCCCACCGTCGTCGTCGCCCCCCCCACCGTTGTCGTCGCCCTCATCCCACCCGTCGTCGTCGTTCCCCTCCCGTCGTCTGTATCCCGCCCGTCGTCGTCACCTCCCCCCCCGTACGTGCTGTCGCCGCGCGCGGCGGCCGCCGCCGCCGCCGCGGCCGCCCGTCGGCGTGACGACCCGCGGGGGCCCTCGCCGCCGGCGCGCCGCGGGCGCTGCGCGCGGCGTGGCCGGCAGGCGGCGGCGGCCTCGACGGGGCGGCCGCAGCAGCGGCCGTTGGGGGGGGGGGGGGGGGGGTACGGCCGGTGGCCCGCCGCGCCGCCGCGCCAGGCTAGGGGGGGGGCAGACGGGGCCCATGGGCGGGGGGGGGGGGGGGTGCCGCCGCCGGCCGCCGCCGCCGCCGCCGCCGCCGCCGCCGCTGGCCGTGGCTCGGCCGCCGCCGCCGCCGTGCCAGGCGGGGGCACCCCCCAGGGGGGGTCCGCCGCGCCCACCCGCCGCCACGGCACGCCGTCTGCCGCGGACGGCGCGGCGCCGCCGGCGTGGGCCGCGGCGGCCACGCAGCGGCCACCGGCGGCCGCCGCCGCCCCTTCCCCCCCCCGGTCGCGTCCCCCCCCCCCCCCCCCAGCAGCCCCGCCGTGGCAGCGCGGCGCCCGTCGAGGACGCCGCCGCCCACCGCGGGGCGCCGCCGGCCGCCAGCCTGCGCCGCCGTCCCGTGCGGCCAGCCGCGGCCATGCGCGCCATCCCCCCGCCCTCCCCCCCCCCTCACCGCGGCCGGACGCTAGGGACACGCAGCACCCCCCCCCCCCCCCCCACCCCCCCCCCGCCCCCCCCCCGCGCCGCCCACTCGGCGTGCAGCTCCTGCGCAGCCGCCACGCCCGGCCGCTACCCCCCGCGCAGCGCCACCCGCGGCGCTCATGGGTCGGCCACCGGCGGGGGCGCCGCCACCATGGACCGCCGTGTGGGGGTGACCCCACCGCCTACAACCAGCAGCCACCGGCGGGACGGCGGCGCCGCGGCGGCAGCGACCGCCGCGGCCACGTCCCCCCCACACCACACGACGGGAGCGTCACGCGCGTCTGCGACGGCGGCACCGCCTGGGCGGCGGCGGGAGGCAGCAGCGCGGTCACCGCGGCGGGCGCGAGGCCCGCCGTGCGCAGGCGCACGTGCGCCCGCCGGGGGGCCATGCGCGCCCCAGCCGCGGCCGGCCCGGCCACGACGGGACGGGCGGGCGCAGCGCAGGCGGTCCCGTCGGGAGGCGTGGGCGCGCCGGTTGGCGGCGGGGAGGGTGCCCACGGACACAGCGGCACCGACGGACAGCCGGGGAGCGGCAGCGTCGGGAGGCGGGCGACGGGCGGCGGCGGGCGGCGGCGCGGTGGCATTCATGGCCTGCGTCGGTTCAAACCCCGCGGTGCTCGTGCCACGTGCCACCGGCCGCCGTCGGCTGCGCGGTGGGCCCAACCTCCCCGACGAGCCGCTCTGCGGGTATTTGTCGGGTGATCATGGTTCGTGGGAAGGGGGGCACCTCTGCGGGCGCTGCGCTCTCCCCTGGGGGCCGGTCCCCCCACACGGAGAATCCACCTTTAGTCACTGTCCCGGCTTTCCTCGCTCTCCTCTGTCTCCAACGAGGCGGGCGCCGCCGACGCGGACGTGGTCGCGTCGGTGGCCGCGGCCGCCGCCTTGGCCGCCGCCTTGGCGAGCCGCTTGGCCACCCGCTTCTCCGCCGTGTCGAGGAGCTCCACCAGCTCCATTCTCCTCTCGCTACCGTCAGAGGGGACGGCGGGAGGGTGGGGGGGGGGTGGGGGGGGGTGGGGGGGGGGTGGGGGGTAAGCGGGGAGGGCGGTCCGGCCATGGCCCGTCCAGGCCGCGGCCGACGCGGCGGGTGGGTCGAGCAGCGAGTCAGTTACCGCGCTAGAGCGCCTGTCCCGTACGAACGGACGGTATGCCAAAGGTGCGCACCAGCACGTGCCCCCACGCGGACCCGTGGGGATGCATGGCGGGAGAGGCGGGAAGCAAGGTGGGGGGGGGGACCCTGCGTACCTGGGGTCCACATCCATCATCAGTGCACGTGCGTCTGGGAACGACAGCCATCGCCGCTCACGCTTGTTGCGCTGCGACGGAACAAAAAAACAAGAGCAAACCAGGGCGGGACAAAAAAAGCGGAAGCGGAGCACGCCCACGGCTACCGTCAGCACGCGGGGCTCAGACAGGGGCACACACGGGCCCAAGACACAGGCGCAACCAGAGCACAACGGGGAGTGCCAAGGCACGTAGGCAAGCAAGACATTCGCGGAGCCCGCCGCCCCCGCCACCGCAACTCCACTGCACCCCCACCCTCCCCCCCCCGCCCGCCCCCTTCCCCCCTGGCACGCACCTCCTTCCACTTCTTCAAGTGGCTGTCGTGCACGTCCGTGACGCGGAGCAGCCACATCTTTTGCTTTTGCCGTGTCCACACAAACTCCCACACGCCGAGCTTGCGGCCCCACACCTCCTCCGCCACGCCCGCCTCCTCCAGCGTCTCCCGCCTCGCGGCGGCCTTGGCAGACTCGCCACCGTCGACGCCGCCCTTGGGGAACAGCCAGATGGCGGCGGACCAGCGGGAGCGGACGAGCAGGACAGAGGGGGTGGAGGTGGCGGCGTCAATGAGGACGGGCACGCAGCCCGCCTGGGGGAGGGAACATGGGGGAGGGAGACGGCGGAGGGGGGCCGGGAAGTCGCGAAAGAGGGGGTCAAGCGAGGGGGACAACGGGAAGAAGGGGGAAGGAAAGAAACACAGCGCAAGCGGGACAACGGCGTAGCAATCCAGCGCAGCCACGCAGAAGAGGGAACATGGTCAAGTGTGGTTAGGGGTCGGGCCAGAGACGGATGTGACGGGGCGCCAAGCCGGCTAACAAAGAAACACAAACATCCACATGGTCGGGCAGCAGCGCCCAGCAGCGGCTGTGTCGGTAGCACAGCGGGGCGTACCACCTTGCGGCCCATCGTGAAGCGCAGTGACAAACCGCAGTCGACAAGCGCAGACGCGGCGCGGGAGGGAGACGGACGCCCTCGGCCAGTGCTGCCCAAGCCCAGCGGCCGCAGGCGCTGATCTTGCCTGCCAACTGCTCTACGTAAACCCACCGCGAGGGACCTGGGGCACACAGCTGAAGTGTTGGTTGCAGAGCGGACAGGTAGCGGACGGCTGCCATTGGCTGAGCCGGGCCCGTGCGGGCCCGGGCCTTCCTGTCCTCCCTCTGCGTGTGCGCTGGCTCCGCCGGCAGAGGTCTTGAGTGCCAGCGTGCGCGCGGCGGGACCGGCCGACCCCGGTCGGCACGTTTGTCTTCCTCGCCGTGTGCGCGTTGTTCTCGGCGCGCGCCGTCGAGGTGGGCAGCTCGTGGGTGGATCGCACGTCGTGATACTTGGCCCCGGTTTTCTGACCCTCCCTGTGCCGTGCACGCGAGGACATAGGTCACTGCTCCGTCCACCGACCGCCCCTGCAAAGGGGCAACCGGCCGCCCCGGTGCGGCCGGTGATATCTGGCTCCCGGTCGCCCCCCCCCCCTTCACCCGGCGGCCACCCCGCGGCTACGTCCCGGGGGCGTGTCCCGGGTGTGGCGGGACTGTCCGGGTCTCGCCGGGCTCCGGGTTGCACTCCCGCCGCGGGATCGGCCCGCCCACCTGCCTCAGCCCGAGCACCCCCCCTCCCGCCGTTTTCTTCCCCCACCCGCCCTCCGGCTCCGCAGCGCCGATCTGTGCGTCTCGCGGCCGCTGGGGCCGCTGCCTCTGGTGCGGCACTCGCGGGTCCTGTTGCTGCCGTTCCCGCCCCTCCTGGCGTTCCTTCTAAGGACAACCTTGCCGCGGCCGTCGCCACCCTCCCGGTTTCTTCTGCCCCGCCCGTGGGTGCGCTATCTGCTGGTGCTCCCGTCCCCCCGCCGCCGGCAAGCATTCCCGCCGCTGCTGCTGGCGCTGCTCGTGTTGTGGTCGGTACTCCCCACCCCTCTGGGCAACCTCTGCCCGTTTTGGCTCTGCCTTCGCTGGGTGCGGCATTTATTGCCCCTGGGGCTGACGCCGACGAGGACGACAACGAGGAGGACTACACCCTGCCTGCGGTCTCGCCGCCGTCCCTCTCCGGCACGTGGTCCTTCCACCCCGACACGCACTCGGTGTCGGGCTTGGTGTCGGCCCCTGCGCCGGGTCTGGGTGGGCACCCGGCGGCGGTTTCGGTTGGCTCAGGCTCTCGGGCCTCCCCTCTGCCTCGCGGTCCGGCCGTGGCCACACCCCGCCTTTCCGCCCGTGGCTCACAGCCGCCTTTGGAGTATTCCCCTGCTGGCTACGGGCCACGCCTGGGGCTTACGCCGACGGCTGCTCGAGCGGACCCAGTCGCCACAGGCTTTGAGGGCGCCCCCGCCATCGGCGCACCCACCGCCACCTACTACGTCCCTGGCGCGGGAGGTGCCGCCCGCCGCGAGTCTGCTTCCTCCACGGCGGCTGTTGCCCAGGTCATCCACGAGCGCCCCCGTGTCGAGGGGTTTGAACTCCCGGCACGCATGCGCAACCCAGGGATTTACCCCCAACCCTTCCCCATGTTTGGCGACTTTTGGCACGCCTTCACCGACAACACCAGGGCGTACTTCGAAGGGCGGGTCTTACACACTGGGCTCGCCTGGCTCCAAAACGCAAATAACCGGCTGGTCGACGTCCAAGAGCACATTGAACGGGGTATCGTCCCCCCGGCTGCTGCCAGCGAAGCGGTCGCTGTCGCCAGAACGCACGTCTACCAAATTTATGCGCTCCTCGCCGCCCGGTACGAGTGCCTGCTGGAGCAGCGGAACGGCGCCGAGTGGGCCCACGCGATGGAAGCCGTCGTCCTCAACCTCGTCGGCCCGGCCTACTCTAACCCCGCGACGTTCGGCATCCACGCCACCGCTGCCGCCGCCCGGTTTGCGGCCGCCGCCCGGGAGTACGGTCGGGGTGGTCGCGCCTACGCTCGTCCCGGCCCGGCTGACGGCCGACCACCTGGCCCCCGACCTCGACCCCGTCGCCCAACGCCCGCGCCGCCCACCCCGCCCAACCCCAACCCGAAGCGTCCCAAGCGCCCCCGCCCTGGTGCCGGCCCTGGCCCCGCCGGTGCCCCTTCTTCCTAGCCGCCCCACCTGTCCCTGCGCGTGGTCTTCCTGGCGCGCCGGACGCCTTTCCACAGGGAGCTCAGCGTCAATTGCGTTTTGTCGACGCCCCGTACGTACTGGACTCTGCAACTACTTCTCGTGCTCGTTGGCTCCCCGCGGCGGTGTGTCCGGCCCCCGCTCTGCGTTCCGCCTACCGACGTGCTCGCCCTCCCCTGCCTTCCACGTCGGAGGCCCTCCCACGGGGGGTCCCGACGCCGACACCTCCACCGCCGCCCATGCTCCCTGTGCCCGACTTGTCTTCGTTCCGGCGGCTGGGCCGCGCCCCCAACCGCCGCGCGCGGCGGCTGGTACTACAACCCAAGCCTCCATTGGCGGGTCTCCCTCCGCATGTCACCGCCCGCCGCGCGTGGCGAGTGTGGCGGTCACTCGGCGCCAGTGGCTGGGTTCTTCACGTTCTGACGGCCGGTGTCAAGCTCCCATGGCAGCGCGCTCCGCCCCCTTTTTGCGCGCGGCCCATTCAACAGCCCCCGGAGGTCGAAGCGTGGGGCGAGACGGAGGTCCAGCGCTGGGTTGCGAACGGCTTTGGTCGCCGGGCCACTCTCGCGGAGCAGACGTCGGCCCAATGGACGAGCGCGACCTTTGTGGCGGACGTGGAGCGCAAACCGCGGCTGGTGGTCGCCTTGTCCCCTCAGAACGCGTACTTATACGACCGGCGCTTCAAGTACGAGTCGATCCCTGCGTTTGTTTCTATGCTCAAAAGGGGCGACCACATGGCCAGCTGGGACGTGGCCGATGCGTTCTACCACATCCGGCTGGCCCAACGGGAGCAGTTGCGCTTAGCTTTTCGGGTCGGGAAGACGCTGTACGTCGCCCTGACTCTGCCGTTTGGCCTGAAACTTGCCCCTTGGGCACTGACCAAGCTGCTGCGCCCCGTGAATCAGCACCTCCGCTCACTGGGCTACCTCATCCCGCTGTACATGGACGACTTTGCCATCTCCGTGGACCAGCCCGAGCCGGTGTCGGCGGCGCAGGCCACGGCGGCACGGGAGTTTGCGGGGGCTCTCTTCTCTCGCCTGGGCCTGCACGTCCACCCCACGAAGGGCACGGCCACGGGCACGTGCCGTCTGGAGATACTGGGCTTTTTGATCGACACAGAGAGCTGCCTGCTGATTCTCCCTCCAGCCCGGCGGCACAAGCTGGTCGGGGCGGCTCACTCTCTCCACGGCGCTGCCGCGCTGGATCGCCGCCGGGTGCGCTCTCGGGCGCTCCAGCGGTTCTGTGACATGGCCGCGTCGGCGTCTCTGGCGATCCCTCTCAGCCGACACCGCCTCCGCTCCCTCCTCTCCTCACTCCGCGGCCCACGTGGCCGCTCGCGTCTGTCGACGCTGGCCATGCGGGATTTGACGTGGTGGGCGTCATTGCACACGAATATGGGAATTGGCCGGACTCTCTGAGAGGAGCCCACCGCTATGGACCTGGACACGGACGCCTCGTCGTTCGCCTGGGGGGCGGTCCGCGACAGGGTGACCCCCGCCCGGGGCTTCTTCGACCTCACATCTCGTGGCTTCCATATCAACCGGAAGGAGCTGTTGGCGATTATCTACGCAATCGAGTCGTTCCCGACGGCGTCGGGTCCCGGGGTCGTGCGCATTCGCACGGACAGCACGGTCGTGATGGCGGTCGTAAACTCCCTTTGCTCCCGCTCCCCCTCCCTCCACCGGGACGTCACCCGGCTGCGTCGCCTGCTCCGCGCTCGTGGCCTCGGCATCGAAGCCACGTGGCTGGCGTCCGAGGAGAACAAATGGGCGGACCGTCTTTTGCGCGAGGAGGACTCTACGGATTGGCACCTCTCGCGGTCGGCGTGGGAGCAGGTGGACCGCGCCTGGGGTCCCCTCACGATCGACCGTTTTGCCACCCCCCTCTCCACGATGCTCGTTCGGTTCAACGCGCGGCGGGCCTGCCCCGGCGCGGAAGCAGAAAACGCGATGGCGCAGTCCTGGGCTCGCGACGCCAACTACTGCGCCCCGCCAATCGCGATGGCGGCGACCGTCCTCCGCAAGATATTCGAGGAGCGGGCCACGGCAGTCGTTGTCCTCCCGGAGTGGCCGGCTCAGCCCTGGTGGCGCCGGGCCGTATCCCGAGCGCACGCGTCGGTCGTCCTGCCGGCGGCAGCCATCCAGTATACCCGCGGGTGTTACGCCAAGCCTTCCGAGGATTCGTCCTGGCGAATGGTCGCGTTTTACTTCCGGCGGGGGGGGATACCCCCAACGGCCGACGCTGGCGCTCCCTTGCCGCGGATTCCCTCGTGGCCTCCCTCGGCTCCACGAGCGCTGGCGCCCGCACCGCCGCCCAATTGTTAACCGGCGCCCTCGCGGCCTCCACAGCCGACCGCTATGGTCGCCGATGGGATGCTTTTGTATCCTTTTGGCGCGCCAACGGCTGGTCCCCGCTGCCCGCACCTGCTGCGGCTGTTGCCTGCTACTTCGGCGTGCTATGCGAACGGCGTGTGACGCCCTCGAGCTTACAGGGCTATCTGTCCCCGATTAACTCTCGCCACGTTGACGCGGGCTTTCCTAAGCCTGAGATTGGTCCTATCATTTCGCGCCTCTGCGCGGGCTACCACCGCCTGCTAGCCGACGAAGCGCAAGAATTTCCTGCGGCCCGCACGTACATCCCCGCGCCCCTCATGTGGCGCATCGCCCTTCTTGCTGCCGCCGAGCCTTCCCATTCGTGGGCCACTCGCTGGACCGCGTGTGTGTGGCAGTTTGTTCTGGCTCGCCGCTCGGCTGAAATTCTCTCGCTGGAGCTCCGCGACATTCGTCTTCTTCCACCCGGTGGTGTCGCTGTACAAGTGCGCCGTTTTAAGGGTGGGGAGCGCCGCGCTATAATGGAGCGCCTTACTCTATGCGTGCCCGCTGCTCCCGCTGGCGTCCCGCATGACCTCGCCATGGAGCTTCTCCTCCGGTTGCTGGCGCGGCTCCAGCGCGAGCGTGCCCCCCCGTCCCGCCTCATTTTCTCGGTCCCAGAGCTGGATCGCGCCCCAACCGCTGGGGACTTGACGTCGTGGCTGCTAGTTGCCGTTGCGCGGGTCGGGGCTCGGCCGCCACCTGGCGCGCTCTACTCGTCATTCTCGTGCCGCAGCGGTGGCGCCACGCGTCTCCATGCTTGTGGCGTCTCCCGGCCAGGTATTGCCCGCATGTTGGGCCACTCGCGGAACGACCCTGCGGTGGCCGACGCCCACTACGTGGACGCCCTCGCCCCCGCCTCAATGGAGGCTTACTGGCTCGTCGGACGCTACACCCTGTCTCCTCCGGCGTTTGTTGCGGCCTCTCATGCTCCATCCCTTGGGCAGTCCGCGGTCAGTCGAGCGGCGTAATGGGGCACACAGCTGTAGTGTTGGTTGCAGAGCGGACAGGTAGCGGACGGCTGCCATTGGCTGAGCCGGGCCCGTGCGGGCCCGGGCCTTCCTGTCCCCCCTCTGCGTGTGCGCTGGCTCCGCGGGCAGAGGTCTTGAGTGCCAGCGTGCGCGCGGCGGGACCGGCCGACCCCGGTCGGCACGTTTGTCTTCCTCGCCGTGTGCGCGTTCCCTCCCACCTCCCTTGCGTTGCGCGTTTTCCGCGCTCTGCCACGATGCCGCTCGTCTTTGCCTCTCTCTGCCCGTTTGTCTTCCTCTTCTTTCTTGCTTCGAGCGCGGGTCATCGCCCGCTTTGTTTGTCTCATCCGGTCGGTTTTCTCCCGGATGCTGGGTCCAATTAAACAAGTATCAATTGGGCCGCGTTACGCCCGCGAGCAGCCGCATGGAAAGTGCAGGCGGGGGTGGGCCAGAAATAAAATCCATCATGCCACGTGGCTCTTTCCAGACCGGTTGCAGTGGAGGTCGTACCAAGTGCCTGAAAAAGCCGTAGCGCTGCAGACCGCGCTGTCGGGACGGTCGCTCCAGCCGGGGACACAACGCCCCCGCTCCGCCCCGCGACGCCTCGCCGCCGACGCGGCGGTGGGCGTTTGTGCGCCACCCCTTTGGCCAGCCGCCCTCTCTGCGGTGGCGACTCCCGTTGGGCCCAGTTTGTACCTTTGGACGTGCGGCCGTCACACGGCGAGTGGTGGGCGCGCCACCCCACCACGACAGATCTTGGCGCCGCCCGCCATTGGCAACAGTCGTACATACAGCAGACTTCCGGCCGGCCGCGGCCACCTTCTCTGGCGCTTTATTCGAGCACGAGAGCATCCTTCCCCTCGGGTCGCTTCACCCCACAGGCGCCCACACGGTGTCAAGTTCACCCTTCCCCCCTCAGCCGAGCTCGTCCCGACTCCCCTCCGCATCCCCTGGAGGACCCAGAGCCCCCTCCCCCCGGGCCGGCCGCTTTCCCATCCCCCTGGCCGGCCGTGTTCATCTCACTTTTCCCCGCCCAACCCTTGGCAGCCTCGACCGGTTGTGTCCTTCCCCCCCAGGCCGCGTCACGCCCCTCCTTCCCTGAACCCAAGCCAAGTCCTTGTGCCAGACGGCACCAATGCCCGAGTGATGGCCTGCGGGCCCGGGGGAGGGGGGCGGCCCCCCCCCTCCCGAGCCAGGAGAACGGAACCCGCCCCCCGCGTCGGACGCGGAATAGGAAGAGCCCGCCCCCCCCACCCGCCGGCCGGTCCGCCCGGACCCCGCCGCAGATGATCGCCGCGTCTAGCCCTGCCTATTGACGGCATCCCCGACTGAGTGGACTACTGGGAAGTGACAGTGACCGCCCGCTCTGAGGACGATCTCAAGCTGTGGCATCTCACTGGGGACCCGCGTCTGTTCGCCAATCCCAATCACGATAGCGTCTTTGGGCTCATGGGCAACAACGTCGATGACTTCGCCCACGGCGGCAACGAGGCTTTTCAGGAGCTGACGCTGAAGACTCTCAAGGTCTTTGAGGCGAAACCAATGGAATGGGACTGTTTTGACTTTGTCGTCGTCTCTATCAAGACCGTACCTGGTTTACCACCTTCCTTCACCCTGGTTCAGGAGAAGTATGTGGACGCCGCCGTGATCCAGGCTTTGGACATCGATTATTAGACTTTTGTCTCTGTGCGTTCTTGCTTCGCATGGTTGGCACATAGCCGGCCGGACCTGTACTGCGCCATGATTCGCTCGGCGCAAGTGACAGCTACGTCGTTTGGCACTCGCCACGTGCAGGAGCTGAGCAGGACCATCTAGCGCGCGAAGGTGACGGCAAGCCTTAGCCTATCGTACACCCCGCTCGATCGGGAGACGCTGCATCTGCGCGTCTACGCCGATGATTCTTTTGCCAACAACGACGACCAATCGTCGCTGATTCGCTACGTCCTGCTGCTGTGCGACGGCACGGACAAGTGCCACGTACTGGTCTATTCAAGCAAGAAGGCTCGTCGGGTGGTCCAAAGCATCATGTCGGGGGAAGTGTATGGTTTTGCCGACGTCCTTGATGCGGCCTACACCATCAAGCACGACTTAGAGCGCATTCACCGGCAGCACCTGCCGCTTGTCAGGCTCACATACTCGAGGCAGTTGTTTGACGTCGTCACTAGAGCGTCACACACCACCGAGAAGCGGCTCTTGATCGATGTGGCGGCGGCGCGGGAGGCCTACAAGTGGATCGAGATCTCAAACGTGGGCTTGAAACCTCCCGTCCCGTCCTGCTTGACTTATGTTGGGAGCAGGAGATGGCGCGGCTCGTCGCGCAGCCGGACGCGGTTCGCGTCGAGCATCGTTGGGTGCTGAATCAGCAGGACGACCTACATGCCCAACTCTGGCGCGCCCGGGTCGGGCGGGGTGAGGTTGTACTCAACCCATCTTTGGGGTGTGCGACTTTGTCGCTCCCGTGCTGCCGCGGGACACTGACTACCCTGCCGGTGCTCGGGGAGTTGCAGGTGCTGCGACACTCGTCGTGTTTGGGCAAATCGTTCCCGCTACCAAACGGTAGCCCGGCTTTGAGTACATCCCGGGAGATCCCCGTCTCTGTCGTTGTGAGCACCCTTCCCGCCCATGTCTAGGCTGAAGTCTGCGGCGAGCTCGCCGCGCAACCATGGCATTGTGGAGGATCAGTTTCGCACGGATAAAACGTGTGCGTTGCAGACCGGTAACGGTCGTGCGCCAGTGTACACTCTGTTGCGCCCGCATGGGTAGCAGGAGGGGTGAGAGGCCGCCCCGGCTTTCCGGTTTGACACCGGTCCGGGACTCCGACTTCGGTAGCCTGCTGGCCGCTCGGCCTGTGCATGCCTTGCAGGGTGTCTTCACCTTGGAGGTTACCCTCGGGCAGGCGTCTTCCTTGTTGCTGTCTGCTCGCCGGCAGGGCCGGCTGTTTCATCTCCCGCCGGGTGTCCGTCGGCACATGGGGGAGCTCCGCGTCGACGCCAGTGCTGCCCGAATGGGGTTTGCCCGAGAGTTGGAGGCCCTCCTGGCCGCTCACGATGCCGTGAACTGGGCAACGGTGTTGCACTTGCCCCCGTTTCTGGATCTGCAGGCTGGGGCTCTCCCCCTTCCGCGTCACTCCCGACGCGTTCGCCGCGCCCTCTCGGGTGAGGACGAATACCGTGGGTGGGCGACCACTGAGGCCGTCTCTGACTTGGGTATTCCTATGGTCATCTATGATCATCTGGAGGTGGTGGCCCCGCGGTTCGGTAATCAGACTCCGATGGGAGCTGGTCGTCGTCCCTGTAGTGGTGGGGGACGTGAGGCGCCCCGTCGACGGGAAGAGTTCCGCCGGGCTTCCGATGGGCCTGCTTTCATGTGGTCTGCCCCTCCTCACTGCGCGTACCGTGCCCCGTACCGGGCGCTACCGGCTCCGGTGGTGGCCGTATCGGCTCCTGCAGTGGCGATGTCAGCTCCTCCGGCTTTGCCGGTCGCCTCGTATGCCCCCGTTATGCCAGACGGGGGTCCCCGTCTTTGGTATGAGGGCGTTGACGCCCTTATTCCCCGCGAGTTGCGGGAGAGGCTCTCGGTTAGCTGGGGGGATATCCCCCAAGGTGCCGCAGTGGTTGGCTTTGCGCGTTGCTTGGGCGAGGTGCTGGACCACATTCAGAAAGCCCTGGAGTCAGTGGACGCTGGTCGCAGCAACCTGGTAAAGATTTGCACTGAGGTGACTAAGGCGGTCGACCGTCGTGAGATTGCCGACCAGTGGAGTGCGGCGGTGTTCGCGACGACGCGTGAGTGGCCGCCTTCTGCTGGTGTGGGTATCCCCTACTGAAGGTTGTCGCTATGAGCGCGAGGGACCTGGTGACCCATATGGTGGCCGGGCTGTCGTGAGTATAAACTCATCCCCTCAGGAGGCATTGCGCGACTCTACCTTCGCCTTCGGGGAGTACCCCTTCTGGCTTAGTCGTGGCATGCCACGGGCCCTCTCACCCCCCGACCCATCCTAGTTGGGTAGTACTTGTGAAGGTCGTGCTTCCTTACCTTGTCACTTGACTTCATAGGTGTAGGTGTACCCTGGTGTAATCCCCAAGCTACTTCGATATATTCGGGAGTTCTCTTCTATCTATAAGTCAAAACTTATTAAGGTTGAGTGTCCACTTAGTTTGCCTGATCTTGACTTGACTTTGTAAACCTAAGTCTTGCCTCATCCATTTTACACCCGACTTAGTGTGTCAAAGCCCCACCTCCCAACAGCCAAAGTCGGTGTTGGTTAGGCTCTTACAGGAGGTTGTGTCGTCTCATGTATGGCATGAAGATATGGCGGGGCAGTTCATCCGCCTGCGCCCAGGTCGGCGAGTCGTATCCGACCCAAACTACCTTCACGTACCCGGGTTCTGCTAGGCCAGGGTCCGTTTGTCCGACGATGCTCTCTACCTGGTATCGGATTTCTTCCGGGCCCACCGGGTTATCTGACCGGTGGGGGCTAAGAGCTTCATGTAGCAACCCAGTCGGTACCGGCTGAGGCTGCTCCGGCTTCGGTGCTGGTGTGACATCATTTATACAGATGCGTTCTATCTCCGTATTGGAGTAAAAGATGACCGAGTGGGCATCTCTGTGCAGGATCTGGAACGGTCCCTTGACCGGCTACATGAGCTTGTTCCGTCGGAGCTTCTGGTGTCGTATGTGTTCCCAGTCACCTGGTTCCCGGGTCGCGTTGCGGACCCGCAGTCGGGCGACGAAGTTCTCCTTGTACCAAAGTTGAGTTCGGTCAACGGCACCCACGAGCTTGGGGATCAACCACGATAGGTTAGCCAACCGAGCCAGGTGGATCCGATCGGCTTGTCGCCCCATCGGTGTGTCATGCCGAGTGTACCTGCCTCTTTGCAGGGTTAGGTTCCCCACGCCCAGAGGCATGAACCACTCCAGTGGGGCAATGCTAGTGCTCCGGTGTGACCTGGGTTTGTTTGCGAGGGTTAGCACGGCCAAAAGCCTGTCCCACGTATTGGTGTTCTCAGCCACGTAGCACTGTAGCGTCTTGACCATGGTGCGGCTGAACCGTTCCACCTGCCCGTTGGTCTGCGGGTGGTAGTCTGACGCCCAACGTGGTTGGATCCCGAACATGCCCATGACCTGGGTAAAAAATGTCGAAGTCAGATTAGCTTCGTTAGCGGAGGGGAGCTGCTTCATCACTTCGTGTGAACTGATCCAGTTTTCAACCACTGCGTTCATAATAGTGTATTCCGTGTCATCCGGGATGACTGCTGCTCGCGACAGCTTTTTGAAGCGTTCAGACATGACATGTTTAAACCTGTTCCTCCGTTTCCGGAGGCGGCCCGAGTGTGTCGGGTGGGACTTGCTGGTTGGGCCCATTGAGTGGGAATCGTTTCATGGCGAATGCCTGCAGATGAAGACCGATACAGTTACGTGCACATGGGTGACACCCCCGTACGTGGTCGACTACATCGACGGCCATTGCTGGCCAGTAGATGATGCTTCGCATGGCCGCGAGTATTCGTGAGCCCTCCGGGTGTCCGGCTGTCGGGTTCTCATTTTCCCATTCCATCACGGCTTGCTGTCAGGATACGGGCACCACGACTTGGTGTCGTCCGTCGGCGGGTGCCCGCCGGTATATGAGTCCATCCTCATTCTCGGAGATGATGCCTGACGTTCCGGCCAGGTGTTTAGCGCGATGGCGCCTACAGTCATGGTCATTGGCCTGTGCTTCGCGGAAGTCCTCGAGGGTCAGACGGCAAGCGGTGTGGTCCATGGTATGGTCAACCATACCTTGTGTGGCATTGCCCACCATGCGTACCCCAGATGGTGGGTGGCATCGGCCTTAAACACGAACCGGTAATCGTGCTCGGCCATTTTTAGCCGCCATCGGGCTAGCCGACCATGGCTGTCGGAATCCTTGTGACCAAGGTTGAGGATCCATCGTAAAGGTTCGTAATTGGACCTTAAGTTGAACCTGGAGCCTTCCAGGTATGGACGGAGCAGTTGTACTGCCTGTATCACTCCGAGGCATTCGCGCTCGATGGCACCATGTTTACGCTTCGCCGGGTTGAGTGTCCGGCTAAAATATCCTGTGTGATGTAGGTCCGGGATGGCGTCTTCGGTACCGATGAGCGTCTCTTCCTGAAAAAACGTGCATCCCACTTGGGTATCTCATGCGTCAACATTGATGACGAGGGTCCCGCGTCTGTTCGGCAAGGCAAGCACGGGTGGGGACAGCAGAGCCTGCTTAAGCGACCCGAATGCTTCATCCTTGCTGGGCGAGGGGGTTGGAGTACCTTAGGAAAGGTACCCCTCGTCAGCACCGATAACGGTTTGGCTATACGAGCAAAATCTTTAACGCACCGTCGACGTACACTACACATCCCCAGAAAGCTCTTGAGTTGTGTCTGGGTGTTCGGGTTTCGAGCATCCCGGAGTTCACGGGTATTAGCCTCGAGTACACCCAGCTTGCCTGTGGTGGTCTGGTGACCAAAATTCCTGACAGTCTGTTGAAGGAAGGAACACTTCTTTCAGTCGCAATGCTACCCCGGCGCTTCTCAAGAGGGTGAGCACCTCATCGACATATGGTCATCCATGTTACGCGAGACGACGATGACATCCTCCATGTACACTAGGCAGTTCCGCCACTTCCCTCCCGACAGTATAATGTCGATGGCCCGTTGGAAGGTAGAGAGTTCATTAGACAGTCCGAAGGGCAACCTCAGGAACTCGTACACTCCACTGTGAAAGACAACCGCTGTCTTGGGGGTATCCTCCTCGGCCACTGGGATCTGCCGGTACCCGACATTGCAGTCGATAGTGGCAAACACTAGCATCCCCCAGGAAATCGATGCACTCATCCATCCTTGGTAAATGGTATCAGTCCTTCTTGGTCACCAAGTTGAGGGGTCGATAATCGATGACGAACCGAGGCGTTTGATCCTTCTTCGGTACGATGACGACTGGGGCACCCCATTCCGACATGGAGGGTCGGATCACCTTGGCTTCACTCATCCTCTTCACTTCTCCGTCAACGATCTCTCGTTGCATAGGTCTCGCTCGGTGCGGGTGCGAAAGGGCGGGTCGTGCGCCTGGTACCAGGTCTATACGATGTTGGTCTCCCCAACGGTGCCTAAGGCTCCGCTTGTCCACATGACGACATGCTTCTTTAGCATTCGTCGTACCTCTTCGGCTACCGAAGGGGGAAGTGGTCGAGGTTAGCCTCGACCTTAGCCTTCGAAGCCTCTCGGTCCTTCGGTGGAAAATCCGCCGGGGCTGGTGCCGGCTTGGGCTTCCCGCTGTCCGTGTCCTCCCGTTCGGGGGGTTCCACGACCGCCAGTACTTCAAGTGGTTCCACTTGGCCGTCTCCTTCAGGGGTAAGAATGTCGCCCACGTAGAGCTCGGCAATTCCGAGGAGGATCCCTTTCGAGAACGTAACTTCCTTACAGCGATAGCTCGCCATCACGAGCAGTGATCACCCCCCTGCCGAGAGGTCTATGAAGCCGTTGGCAATGGTCCATCCATGGCGCTCGTAGGTAAGCAGAGAAAACAGGCCTCTGCAGATGCCTGGGAGGTCACAGTTAACCGGGAGCACCGTCATGGACGGCGGCTCAAAGCGAGTTCGCTTAGCTAATCGAAGTGTTGTCGGTTTTA
Organism: Pyropia yezoensis; assembly: GCA_009829735.1. Lineage (NCBI taxonomy): Eukaryota > Rhodophyta > Bangiophyceae > Bangiales > Bangiaceae > Pyropia > Pyropia yezoensis. The sequence goes on from CM020618.1 coordinate 22,929,168, forward strand.
CGCCTGCGTATACCTCAGCCCAGTTAACGTCGCTCCCTTGTAGCGTGAGGTCCCTGACGATAGCTGTCTGTCCTCGCTTCGTACCGTCGGCGTTTTGCTGCTCAACCGGTCCTCCGGCGTGGCCAGATCGCATCCACGTAAACGTTGATGACGGTGCACCCGAGTTGACAGGGTACCGATAGGGTCTCTCACACCAGGAAGTCAGCTTCTGCGGTGAAGTCCCCTATCGTAACCAGCAGCGGTATCTCTGCTGTGGCTCGAATGAGCCGACCGTTCGCGTCCTTGATCGTAGGTCCCCGTGTCACTCTGACTTGTGGGAGCCACTTGTCCGGGGGGTGTCCTTCCTACTGCGGTTCGGTCCAGCCCCCGTATCCAGTACGAGGTAGTATGACCGCGTCGACTGGGGGTCAACCCCCATTGCAGCTGATACATTAAAGTTATCCAAGGTATACATTGCATGGCCCGCTCCGATGTCAGGTGTGCCTCGGTGTAGCAATATGGTTGTCCCGTATTGTGACCCTAGTATTAGGGGGGCTACTTCTAATCCTTAACTTTCAATTTGAGAGTCCGTACTGGTCACGGTATCTATAAGTTACGTATGACCAGAGGGAACTTGCATCTTGGGGTGGAGGGTAGTTAGTAGTGTCTCCGAGGGTTTATAACGAGGGGGCCGGTGGCGAATCCACCGCCGGCCAAGGTAGAACAACAAACCCCTCCCATTTGGCTCCCATCTTGGTCCCGTGGCTTGCGCTCCAAGGACAGCAACCTTGGCCTCCCGGTGACGTTGGTGCCGATCCCCTTGGTGAGTGTTCCCTGAGAGTGGACGTGCGACGGATTCCTATTGTGCTACATTGGTGAGCAGCAGGGGACGGGTTTCCGTCACCTTGTGGTGACGCCGTCTTCGGCCCTGGCACACGGATAGGGATCCCGGTCCTTTTTCTTGTACTCGTGGTGTTGCGACCTGATCGATTGTTTGAGCTTTTACCTGTGACTGTGATCTACTGTTACTTCTCCCCAATCTACCCCTCGCTCTCGTATTCGTGGTGATCGTTGCGTCGGTTGACTGATTGTGACTATGTCTACCCAAGAGACGGGGAACGTAAAAGATGACGGATCGGCGTCGACGCCGACTCCGGAGGTGACTACGGGAACCGGGATCGGGAACCCGATCGATAACATTGAGACGCCAATGCTTTCCGGTGCCGGATCGACGTTTGGCACGGCTCGGACGGCAGGAGGCGGGGGCCCGCCTCAACTGTCGTCGACCGACCTCACTCCGCCGCCTCCTTCACCAGGGGATTCCCTGATGGCATCATTGGCCCGCATCGAGGCCCGGTTTTCCGGGCTCGACGCCCGTCAAGATCGGACGGAGGACGCAATGGCAGTGTTGATGTCAACATGGCACACGACGGGACCCCGTCGTGTTCCTCCCACACCGGTACGGTTCGAACCGGCCGGACTACTTTCGGAGTCCACCAGGGTCAATCCCGGGGTTGCTACTCCTGGACAACCCCCGGACACAATGGGATATGGGTCCGACTCGTCGGCAGAGTTGGAACGGAGTCACACGGAGCGATACGCTCGGAGCACCCGAAGCGGACTCCGCGGACACGACCCGGCGGATACTTACGCCGGGGGAGAGTCGGTTATTGGGGGAGGGGGTACCCTCTCGCAGTACCCCCACGACGAAGGAGGCCAGGCAACTCGGGTTCCCGAGGTGCCGACGCCGGAAGTACCATCTTCAGTGGTGGAAGCTATGACCGCGCAGGTAACTGCGAGCCTACTGAAGCGGATGGAGTCCGATGAGTTCGCTCATCAACTGGCTAAGCGACTGGATATCCAGGACGCTGACACGGAGATCGTCAACGAGGTCTTCCGGTCGGTTCTTACTCCGGAACGTTATCGTTTGGAGGACCGCTCTACCACCGTATCGGAATCGATGCGTAATACGTCGCATCGGGTGATCCGCTCTATGCAGACCCTTATGAAGGGAGTCCCTATGTTCGGGGGGCCGAACGGACGCCCGTTGGCAGTCATCGGCTTCTTGACTAGCTTCAAGGCAGCCGCAGACAAGGCGCTCGTTAACGAGGGGCTGGCCCTGGAGATCCTCCCGTTCTTTGTTGATGAACGGGTGCGAGGCATTCTTCGCCAGGCATCCCCGATGCCGGGAATGAGGGTCGCGGCCACCCCCATGGATTACCGTGGGATATTGAAGGAGCTGCTGAGCAGCTACCTCAGTGAGGACAAGTGCGAGGACCACTATCGGGCCCTTCGCACTGCCACCGCCCAGTCCTGGGAGGATGAGGAGATGTTTGGACGCCGGATCCAAGAGCTCGACTACGAGCTGGGGAAGCTCCTCGGAGAAGGGGAGCTACGGGCCATCCTGTTCGCAGGAGTACCCAACTACGTGCGGATATCCGCACGGGGCGCCAACACGGCACGGACGAACTTCAGTCGACTGATGCATATGTGCAAGTCCCTAGGGGACGCATACCGGGTTCTACACCCGGAGTGTGCCTTGGCCCGAAGCCC
>CM020618.1:22932199-23001969 GCA_009829735.1 Pyropia yezoensis
AGCAGTGCCAGAGCACACCGCTATGACTGGTTCTACGGGTCTTCCTGAGACTTCGACTCCTGGGACGGCCAAAGCTTTTCCTCCCCTTGCGTCCTATGGGGCGGGGAGCTCCAAGACCGGTGACCGGGAGCAGCCGTAGGCGTCGGCGTCGTCGCCGCCGCTCTAGCACCAGCGAGACCAGTTCCTCCAGCTCTGAGGAGGGATATGACTGGGATGCATCTCCCGGTCCTACCCGCGCAGGCTAGTCGAGTTCGACTTCCCTGCCCACCAAGTGGGAGATGCCACCCTGAACAAGGTCACGTATTGGGGTAACTACCGGCTGGAGAACCAAGACCAAGGTTACACCCGGAAGATGGCCAAGAAGATGGCATCCCTGAACCGGCGAATGCAGCCGAGCTTTGGGGGGACATCCTAAGTTTTCCGGGAAGAGACCGGCGCTTATCTTTGCCTTCCTGCGCCGGTTTGTCAAGGCATGCAATGACAACGATGTGTCCGAGGGCAAGGCTCTCTATCTCCTGGTTTAACTTCATGACCGGAGAAGCGGAACCAGCGGTTTGCACAGGTTCTACCAGACTCTGCCGGGCACATTGTTGGACGTACCGTCGCGAGTTATCCGGAGGCGGTCAACTGGCTCCTGTCCACTACGCAGACGCGGACTCCCTGCGTAAGGCAGTCGGTAGGCTGAACCGGGCAACCATGGAGAGACAAGAGACTCCAGAGGCGTTCGCCCGTCGTGTCCGGGAGATGAGCGATGCTTGTGGCAACGTTTACCCTGAGGACAGGCTCAAGATGATCTTCTCGGAGGGGCTTCCTGAATATCTTCAAGTGGATGCGGAGAACTACAACCAGGAACATCAAGAACATACCTTCCAGCAGTTGATGGCCTACACCCAGGGCAAGCACCGGCAAGCCAAGGCCCTCCAGGCTCCTATGGTATCAACTCCCAAGCCGTTGTCGCGAGTTCGTCCCGGACCCGACAAGTATAAGGGAGGTGATAACCCTGTACCGGTACTCGCAGTTGGCGAGGCCTCACCCATGGAGTCAAGGGACAAGTGGGGCGGCTTCGTTTCTAAGGAGCAACCTTCCCTGGTCGCCCCCAAGCAGATCAGGAACCAGCGGTTCCGGTCTTGCTGGCTATGCCAGAAGGAGGATCATATGTCCTACCAGTGCCCGACCATTCCGAGGATCTCCAGGAGAAACTCAAGCGTCAAGGACTGGTGTTTGCAAAGGCGGTCAACTGGGCTGACCGGCGGGCACCCTCCAAGATGGACAAGGCACAGGTACATGCCATCCGAGTGGCAACCTTACAGAGCATCACGGAGGCTCTGGCAAGGGAAGCTCCTACGGACTTTGACCTGGAGACCGAAACCTCTAAGGACTCCTCGGAGCCGGGAAACGAGTAGGGCAGGCGCTCTCCCCAAGTGTCTTCCCGAATCTCCAACGGCAGGGTACTTCTACCTGTTCTCCCCTTGCGTGCCGGGAGAAAGGACGGCAGTTACCTGCTCAACCGGTAGCCGCCTGGACACCCTGTTTGTTCAAGGGGACCTTGCTCGTCCTGCGTAAGGAAAACCTCAAGATTAATGCTCGTATGCGTGTGGGGGATAGCCTCCCCCAAGCTGTTACGCCGGTGGTCGACACGGGAGCCGGACCAAGCGTCATCACTGAGAACCTGTTACCTCCGGGCTGGCGTCGACATGCCTGGAGAGCGCCTACCAAGACCCGGATTGTAGACGCATCAGGTCAAACCCTACGACCGCTTGGCCGTCTTCCCGTCGCCATCTATGTCAACAATGAACCAATGCTTTTTCCCTTTCTAGTAGTCAAGACCTTATCAGTCCCCCTCATCCTAGGCTGGGACTTCCAGAAGCAGCATGTCAAGAGCATCCTACCCGGAGAAGGAAAGGTGCAGTTCAACCATGGGGTTGTGTCACCAGTGCTGGAGCACCTGGACACCAAGGTTCGTGTGGCCAAGAACCAGAAGGAACGCATCCCACCCTCTACCTTGACCCTCATCAAACCGGTGCTCCTACCTCCTCGCTCGGAGACCAAGGTTCAAGTCACGACCCGGACTGCAGGTCAATGCCTGATCTACGGACGCAAGGAATTTCTGGCGAAACACCGATTATACCTAGCCCACGGACACCACAAGAAGGTGGAGAGGCACACCCCGTTCTCGGTGCTGATCGTCAACGTGAGCCGGAAGCCAATAACCCTCGCCAAGGGCACTCGAGTTGGTACAGCAGAGCCTTACCGGGGGTCCGCCCGCGCTATGAGCAAGGAAGACCTCTTCAACCTGCAACAAGAGCTGGCATCCAACTTGACGGCCTTAGACGTATCTCCGGAACAAGAGCAGGCTGGCCGTACTACTCCGAAGCCGGAACAAGCACCGCCCGGGATGCCGAAGGTCAACCAAGAAAACGTCCCTCCCGACTTGAAGGAGGCACTGGAGAAGCTTCTCCAGGAATATCGGCACCTGTGGTCTGGAGAGCTGGGCAAGATGGACGCCACCCTACACCGGATTCAACTCAAGCCAGATGCCAAACCAGTGCACATGCACCCATACCGGGCTGGACCTCATCGCCGGGATGAGATTGAGAAGCAGGTTAACAAGATGCTCAAGATGGATGTTATCGAGCCGTCTGATGGCGAGTGGGCTTTCCCGGTGGTAGTCGTCCCGAAACCTGGCGGTCACTTCCGTTTCTGCGTTGACTACAGACGCCTGAACGAGATGACAGTCAAGGATGTATACCCGATACCCCGGATGGATGATTGCCTCGACTTTCTTGGTGATGCCACCCTCTTCTCGACGCTGGATTGTAATGCCGGTTACTGGCAGATCCCTCTGGCTGACGAGGACAAGGACAAGACTACCTTCACGTGCCACATGGGACTGTTCCGGTGCAAGCGTCTCCCTTTTGGTCTCACTAATGCTCCGGCAACCTTCCAGAGAGCCATCGACATCATCCTGTCGGGGCTAAGGTGGAGAACATGTTTGGTCTACCTGGACGACATCATCGTTTTCTCCAAGACCCCAGCGGAACACCTGGAGCACCTTCGAGAAGTCCTGGCCCTCCTGTCCAAGGCTGGAGTTACCCTCAAGGCCGAGAAGTGCCACCTGTTTGAGACTGAGGTGGAGTACCTGGGGCACGTGCTGAGTCCGGGGGAGCTCCGAGTCAATGAGAAGAACATCAAGGCCCTCCGGCATGCACGGCAACCCAAAACCCAGACGGAACTCAAGAGCTTCCTGGGTATGTGCAACGTCTACCGCCGGTTCGTACGAGACTACGCTCTGATTGCCCGGCCCTTGACCAAGCTTACTAGCAAGAAGCTTCCAGCACAACTCCCGGTGTTCGACGAGAAGCAGACAGCAGCCTTCGAAGAGCTCAAGAAGCGCCTGACCACCACTCCAGTACTGGCGTTACCCAAGCGGGAGGGTCAGTTTGTTCTGGAGACTGACGCCTGTGGCGTCCAGGTGGGGTGCTCACTACTCCAGCAGCAACCTGATGGGCACTTCCTCCCGATAGGCTACTACAGTCGCGTCTTGACTCCAGCCGAGAAGAACTATTCCACGACCGAGCGCGAGTGCTTGGCGGTCGTCTGGGCTTGCTTCCTGTTACGCCCATATCTTGAAGGACAAGAGTTCCTCATCCGGACGGACCACGCCAGTCTAAGGTGGCTGCTATGCATGGACAGCAGTCAAGGAAGGGTCGCCCGGTGGCGCCTACGCCTTTCGGAGTTCAAGTACAAGGTGTGCACCAGAGCAGGGAGGGAGCACCACTGCGCCGACACCATGTCCAGGCTGGAGACCCCCGCAGCCGATACCGGTCCTATCCCGGAGGAAATACCTTGCTTCATCCTCCCGAATGTCGGACGTGGCTGGCACGCTCCCCTGTACGAGACACCTGACGCTCATCAACCGGTAACCATTCACCGGATGCTGGAGGCACAATTGACGGACCCTCAATGCTTGGAGCTTCGCCACCAAATGGACCTGAACCGGAACAGTCGCTTCTCCGAGTCTACAGACGGACTCCTGGTACGGGTGTCACCCTTCGATGGGGCAACTCAAGTCTACGTACCCCGGAGCCTACGGACTGACATCCTACGCCTGGAGCACTCGTCTCCCCAGGCCGGACATCCTGGTATCAATCGGATGTATGCTTCCATGAGACGACATTATTACTGGGAAACCATGGCCAGTGACGTCCATAAGTGCCTGGAGGCTTGTATTTCTTGTGCAAGGAACCGGTTGTCCCAGAGGAAGAAGACTTCTAAGCTACGCCTATTCCCTGCGGCGGAGCCCTTTGCAAGCTTAAGCATGGACATCCTGGGGCCCCTACCTGAGACCTCCAGTGGCAACATATACCTGCTCATCATTTGTGACCGGTTCTCCAAGTTCACTCGAGCAATCCCGTTGAGAACCATCACGGCTCTGGATGTCACGTCGGCCTTCTGCGAGTACTGGATAGCTGCCTACGGCCCTCCAGACTCCGTCTTAACCGACAACGGTCCCCAGTTTGCATCCCTGTTCTTCCAAGGAGTCTGTGACCTGATGGGCATCAAGAACTTGTACACCACGACGTACCACCCTCAAACGAACGGCCAGGTGGAACGATTCAACCGGACCCTAGTGGACATGCTACGGCACTACGTGGAGGAGCACCAAGAAGACTGGGACGAGCTCCTGGCTGTCCTCACTCTAGCCTACAACTCCCGAGTTCACCGGACAACGGGAGTCGCTCCACTCGACTTTGTCACCCCAAGGCGGCTGACCAACTTCTCCCTGGAAAGAATACCGGATGGTCTCCAGCCTGCACTGAAGTCAGGTCCCAAGGCAAAGGATGAGTTCCTGGAACAACTAAAGCTCCTGCTCCCAAGAGTCAAGGAGTCAATCTCAAAGACCCAGGAGCGATACAAGCGGGACTATGACAAGGGTGTCCGGGAAAAGAACAAGGAACTGGGTGGTGGCGACTGGGTTTTTGTGGACAACCATAGCAAGACCCGGGGGAAGCTGGACTCTAAGACGGATGGACCTTATGAGATTCTCAATACGGATGGCTGGACCTTCCTTCTAGACGTGGATGGCTCTCCGTACCGGGTGAGCAGCGACCATGTCACCCGAGCTCCACCGCCAAGCCAACGGGACTTGACCCGGCGTAAGCGAACTGCAATACCCTGGCTATCCCAAGAAGAAGGTCGGGAATTTGTCTACGTCAAGTTTGTCGACCATGCCTGGAGAGATGGACGCCTGTACCTGCGAGTACGCTGGTTCGGTTTCAACCCGGCAGATGATACATGGGAACCCTCAAACCGGCTACCCATCGCGGACGTCTGTGCCTACACGCGACGGAACGGGATTGAGGGCACTCCCGTGGCCAGAGCCGGCAAGATTCTGGAGTCGGACACGGAGGAGAACCAAGAGGACGGGGCCAACCAAGACCCTCGGGACGAGACGAGCTCACCCGCAACGGATGCGGAACAAGAGGATTGAGAAGAAGGGAACGGGTATATCAAGGATAACACGCAACGCAAGCATGGAACAATCAAGGAAAACAAGCACCCACTCGAGCAACCCTTCTCTCCGCCTCTTCCCTCCTCGCTTCTCCCAAGACCCTCACCCTCCTTGCATCCAACTACTACTCCCGGCGCGGACGCTGAGCCGAGGGAGTGTCCTCCGGCGCTGCCTCCGCGGTACGACGGGAACCGGAGGAAGACGGGATGACGTAGTGCGGTGGACGCGGCGCATCCCGGTATGACGCCATCGGAGTAGTACCAGTAGTTGCCGGTGGCTCCCGCTCATCCAGATACGTCCGTCGGCGCCGCTGGAAGCCCGTGAAGGTCTCTGACCACTGCTGGGCCAGGCCATGCCGCGTCAAAGTCGCCAGAAGTTCGCCAACCACCGGGTTGTTCGACATCTGGCCGCTGTCCGCGCAAGCAAACACCCGGTCGACCACGTCGTTCAAGACGCTGGCGTAAGTACCCAGCACCAGAGAGGACCCGACGCCTTCAACCTGCACCGGAAGACGACCCAGCTGGTCTTCAATCATGCCGACGTCGTACTGGTCGCATGTTGGACCACCTTGGTTCAGGTACCAGTCAGGCACCCGGAAGCGGGTGAGGCGCAGAGTCGGCGCCGGAATCTCGAACCGGCCCGAGGATGACACTACCGGACGGTCCACAACGGCCCCCGAGACCGGAGTACCCAACTCCAGCGGAGGCACAGCGCCGCCGGCGTTGGAAGAAGGCGTCCGGGGTAGAGCGGCCGGAGTAATCGGCGACCGCACGGCCACTCCCAGACTCGCCGCAGACAAGCGCGGTGCCGGAGGAGCTTGAAGTACTGGCATAGCCGGAACAGGGCGTGGACGTGCCGGTGACGGTTCAGGCGAGGCGACCGGGGCGACAGGGGCAACCGGAGGAAGTGGAGCCGCCGCAGACGCCCGACCGACCGCCGCGGCCCATCCCGACTCCTGCACCGGCGGTCCAACTGGCAGAAGATCAAGGGCGGCCGGAGCAGGAAAGCTACCTAGCTGCGGCCACGCCGGAAGCGGCGTCGCCAGCTGCACCTTGGCCGGAGAAGACTGGTAGACCACCTGCGCCCAACCGAAGCCATCCCGACGCGGGCGGTTCTGGTCGGCAATCGCGTTCAAGAAGCTCCGGTCATGCACCGGTACCAGACGCCGGAAGTCGATCATCGCCTGGAAGAGCTCCTTGTACTCCTCGTCCTGGCTGCACAGGAAGTCGACGGTCAACTTGTCGACAATCCAGACCATCAGGAGGTCAGGGAGAAACCAAAGCCGGTTGGACACCAAGACCTCATGAAGCCAGTGGTTGGCCGCCAAGACTGTCATCTCGGACGTGTACATCATGTACGGGATTGAGTGGAAGAAGCCCTTGATCGACGCCTGAGTCAAGGCGTCCAAGAAGTACCAGGTGCAAGGGATGCTGGAAGGAGCAAACCCGACCGGGATCTCGACTTCCTGCTGCTGCGGGATGACCTTGGGGTAGTATGCCGCCCGGTTAGCCTTGTCCAGCTTCCAGAACTCCTGGTGGTTGCAGCTTACAAGGAAGTCACGCTGACGCCCGCGTCGCTCACCCTGCTCCCGTGCCGGCGACAACTTGGAGTATTTCCGGGTCAAGAAAGGCGGCTCCAGAGCGACCATGCTCGGACGGGGGTCGCAGTTCAAGCTTCCCGACCCCTTGAGCGCCTCGTCCCAGACCTTGAGCGCCCGGTGGACGTACCCTTCCTCCTCCGGCCACCGGAGAACGGACGCGGACACGCGACGCTCGGTCAAGGGTAGATCCAGTACCAGCGCGAAGGGGAGATCCTCCAGACGAGCAGCCCAAGAGGAACCCGAGAAGCTCTGGGAGCGGTCTTGTGCCAGGCGCATCTGGTCCGCCGTATGAAGACGTGCCTTGTCCATCTCGGTCAAGACCCCGCGCTGGAGTTCCTTGCGCCAGAGGTCCATGCAATCCTGCTGGCACTGGGCCGCGCCGGCGTTGCCAACCACCGTGGAGTAACGCCGGGCCGCCAGAGGGTCCTGCCCAAGGAGCATCTCCGGGAGACCCTCCGGGGGGGCCTCGACCGGGTGCATCGCGGAAGCCGGGGGAACTCGATCCGTCCCCGCCGTGGCGACCGGCGCCGGCACCGACATCCGAGGAACCGGAGGCAGGAGAGGGGCACGACGACCCGAGTTCTCCTCCGCAACACTCGCCGCCGGAACCACGGGCCCAGCTTGGATCTCGGAACTGGACATACCGTCCAGACTCCGGGGAACGAGAGGGCCAAGGTGAAGGAGCGGAGGGGGGGGGGGGCAGAATCGGGGCAGGTGATCGTGACCGGGGTGAAGACGCTCGACCTCGGCACCGGTGTGGACGTGCTCGAGGCTGTGCACGGTGGCACCTGGTTCGGCCCGAGGACGTGCCGGACTAGGGAGGGAGCTATGTAGCATCCCTGGCCCCGACTTGGCGCCGACCCGGGACTACAACCAGAGGGCACCAGGTGCCAGAACACGCCCGCCGTGTGGCGATGGTTGGCGGCCGTGGCCCGTGCCCGGCACTGGGATGCGGTGGACTACGCTATCCACACGCGAGAGAGGGATTTCTGATGTGTTTTTGCATATTTGTGAGGGACTTGATTTGAGAGAATTTGAGTGTGAGATTAGTGAGTGGGAATAGAATTAGTAGTGATAGTGGCCCCCGACCTGACGAGGTTAGACTCGGGTCGGGGCCACTCGGGGTTATGGGGGGGGGCTACCGGGCCAACGTGCCGGGGTTCCCCCAGATGCACGTTAAGAGGGACAGCGAGGCGCCCTCGGCCCGCGCCCTCAGGGAAAAAGACAACTGCGCGTTTGCTTTCCTCTTCCCCGTGTGCACTACCGTGCGTATCTGTTTGCCCTGCAAGCAGGCACGTGAGGCAACAGGCATACCATTCTCGTAGTTCCCCTTTCTGCGTTACCTGTCCCTTTCCCCCGAGGGAATATTGACACGTGTCTGAGAGGATCGAGTTTTATACCACACTATCGCCGTAAGGCAGTCACCCTCCCGAAGGGAACTATCCTCGGGATTGCCGAACTCTACGAAGGAGATATCCTTACCCCTGATAAGGAAGGTCAAGTGGAACCACTTGAAGTACTGGCGGTCGCCGAGACCACCGAGCGACAGCAAACCGATGACGGGAAGCCTAACCCATCGGCGGCTCCGGCGGACCTGCCGCCAAAGGACCAAGAGGCCTTGAAGGCACTGGCCGAGGCTGACCTCGACCACCTTCCCCCTTCGGTAGCCGAAGGGGTACGACGGATGCTAAGAAAGCATGACGTTATGTGGACAGGCGGGGCCTTGGGGACCATTGGGGCAACCCAACATCGTATAGACCTGGTACCAGGCGCACGACCCGCCCGCTCACAACCGCACCGAGCGGGACCTATGCAACGAGAGATCGTTGATGGAGAAGTGAAGAGGATGAGTGAAGCTAAGGTGATCCGACCTTCGATGTCGGAATGGGGTGCCCCAGTCGTTATTGTGCCGAAGAAGGATCAAACTCCTCGGTTTTGCATCGATTATCGACGCCTCAACTTGGTTACCAAGAAGGACTCATACCCTTTACCAAGGATGGATGAATGCATCGACTCCCTGGGGGAGGCTACGGTGTTTACCACCATCGACTGCAATGCCGGATACTGGCAGATCCCGGTGGCGGACGAGGATATCCCCAAGACGGCATTCGTCTGTCACAGTGGAGTGTACGAGTTCCTAAGGATGCCCTTCGGATTGTCCAACGCCCCCGCTACATTCCAGCGGGCTATCGGCATCATACTGTCGGGGGTGAAGTGGCGTAACTGCCTAGTGTACCTCGATGACGTCATCGTCTTCTCGCGTAACATGGATGACCATGTACAACATGTTGACGAGGTACTTACCCTCTTGAGGAACGCCGGGGTAACCCTGCGTCTGAAGAAGTGCGCCTTCTTCCAACAGACGGTCGAGTATCTGGGCCACCAGATAACCCCTGGTAAGCTAGGGGTACTCGAAGCCAATACCCGGGCACTCCGGGATGCCCGGTTCCCTAACACCCAGACGCAGCTCAAGAGCTTCCTGGGAATGTGCAATGTATACCGACGGTTCGTCAAGGACTTCGCTCGGATAGCTAAACCGTTAACGATTCTTACGAGCAGTACCTTACCCAAGGTACTCCAACCCCCTTCGCCTAGCGAAGAGGAGGCATTCGAGTCGCTGAAGCGAACCCTACTAGCCCCACCCGTCCTTGCGTTACCGCATAGACGGGGTACCTTCGTCATCGATGTCGATGCGTGTGATACACAAGTGGGATGCACCCTGTTACAGGGAGAGACGTTGATCGGTACCGATAACGTTATCCCGGACCTACGTCCGGTAGGGTACTTCAGCCGGACACTCAACCCGGCTGAGCGGAACTATAGTGCCACCGAGCGTGAATGCCTCGGAGTTATATGGGCAGTGCAACTGCTCCGTCCATACCTGGAGGGCTCCAGGTTCATCGTGAGGTCCGACCACGAACCCCTACGATGGCTCCTCAACCTTGGTGACAAGGATTCCGATAGCCATGGGAGGCTAGCCCGATGGAGGCTGAAGATGGCCGAGCACGACTACCGCACGGTGTATAAGGCTGGGTCAACCCACCACCTCGGAGACGCGTTGTCTCGACTCGACACCCCGAGCGGGGATACCCGCCCGGTGGACGAGGACATCCCGGTAGTACCGGTGTGCATGGTGGGTAATGCTACCCAGGGTATGGTTGACCATACCATGGCACACCTTGCGTGCCCATTGACTCTCGCGGACTTCCGCGAGGCAAAGGCCAACGACGATGACTGTAGACGTCATCGTGCTAACCTCCTGGCCGGTACGGCCGGCATCTTCTCCGAGAACGAAGACGGACTCATATACCGGCGGGCACCCGCCGATGGACGACATCAAGTCGTGGTTCCCGTGTCCTTACGGCAAGCCGTCATGGAACGAGAACATGAGAACCCTACAGCCGGACACCCGGGGGGTTCACGTATGTTCGCAGCAATGCGAAGGTTCTTCTACTGGCCAGCAATGGCCGTCGACGTGGTCGACCACGTAAGGGGATGCCACCCCTGTGCACGTAACCGCATGAGTCTACATAGGCAGGCGTCTGCCATGAAGCTATTCCCACCTGATGGGCCCAACGAACAAGTCGCTATCGACATACTCGGGCCACTTCCGATAACGGAAGAAGGGAACAGGTACATCCTGGTCATGTCTGACCGATTCACTAAGCTGTCAAGAGCGGCAGCCATCCCGAATGATACGGCATACACGATCATGAACGCAGTGGTTGACCACTGGATCAGTGCATACGGAGTCATGAAGCAACTCCTCTCCGATAACGGAGCAAACCTTACGTCGGCATTCTGCACAAAGGTCCTGGGCATGTTCGGTATCGAACCACGTCGGGCATCCGACTACCACCCGCAGTCCAACGGGCAGGTGGAGCGGTTCAACCGCACCATCGTAAAGATGCTACAGTGCTACGTGGCCGAGCACACGAACACTTGGGACAGGCTTCTGTCCGTACTCACCCTGGCATACAATGCCAGGCCACATCGGAGCACAAACATTGCTCCGCTGGAGTGGGTCATGCCACTACGCGTCGGTAACCTGACGCTGCCACCCGGCAGGTGCACTCGGTATGATACACCGAAGGGCCGACCCGCCGAACGCATCCACCTAGCTTGGTTGGCCAAGCTATCGTGGATGATTCCTAAGCTCAAGGGTGCCCTTGACAGAACACAACTTCGATATAAGAAGAACTTCGACGCCCGACTACGGGTGCGCAACGCAACCCTGGTAACAGGTGACTGGGTCTATATCAGACACCAGAAGTTCCGAGGGAACAAGCTTATGCAACCGGTCAAGGGACCGTACCAGATCCTCCACAGAGATGACCACTCTGTTATCTTACACTCCGATACGGAGATTCAACGCATCAGCATGAATGATGTCACACCTGCTCCGAAGCCGGAACAGCCTCAGCCGGTACCGGCTGGGTTGCTACATGAAGCCCTTACAACCCACCGATCAGATGACCCGGTGGGACCGGATGGCATTCCATACCAAGTAGAGAGCGTGGTCGGACACACCGACCCGGACATACCAGGACCCTGGTACGTCAAGGTTATGTGGGTCGGATACGACTCACCCACCTGGGAACAGGCGGCAAACATACCCCGCCAACTCCTCATGCCTTACATGAGGCGACGACGCCTACTGTAACAACCCAACCGATACCGACTTCGGCTGTGGGGGGGTGAGGCTTATACCTACTAAGTAGGGTGTGACATGGTTACGGCAGACTTAGGTTTCTAAGTCAAATCAGACTTAGGTTTCTAAGTCGAACCAAGCTTAGGTAACTAAATAGAGCTAAGCTTAGGTAACTAAGTAAAACCTGAACCTTAATAAGTTAACTTAAAGGTAAAGGCTAACTCCGATAATATCGAAGTAACTAGGGGGCTTACACGGGAGGATGACCTCCCCAAGCCAAGACACCAAGTGAGGGAGGATGACCTCCCCAAGCATGAACCAACCGGAAGAAGTTGGACGGGAGGCAAGGCACCACTGAGCCAGAAGGGGTGCTCCCCAGGGCAGCAAACAGAGGCAAGCAATGCCCCCAAAGGGGGATGAGTTTATACTCACTACTACCCGGCTACCATAAGGGTTGCCGGGGCCCTCTCCCGCACAAACAATAGCACTCCTCAGTGGGTAGACCCACTGCCCGAGGGAGGCCACTCACGCGTAAGCGCGTATACCTCCGTGCTCCACCGGTCGGCAATGTCACGACGGTCGACCACCCGAGTTACCTCGGTGCATAGCTGGACGAGGGTGCTGCGGCCAGCCTCCACGTCCTCCAGAGCCTTCTGGAGGCGGTCCAGCACGCCACCGAAGCAACGCGCTGACCCAACCAGCGCAGCACCTGGGGGGATATCCCCCCAGCTAACAGAGAGACCCCCACGCATTGCGCGGGTAACAAGGGCGTCAACGCCCTCATACCGGAGACGGGGACCCCCGTCATGTAGGACAGGGGCGGGAGGTGACACTGACGCAGCCAGAGGAGCCACAGGAGCCGACACGGCTACCACCGGAGCCGGTGGCACCTGATACGAGGCCCGGTAGGACCCTACCGAAGAGGCTCCACCGTAACCACGGCGGTACTCCGCCCGACGACGGGACACCTCACGCTCCGCACCCACAGAGCCCCACTCTCGGGGACGACGGCCAACCGCCGCCGGCATCGGGTTACCGAACCACGGAGCAAGGACCTGAAGAGGGTCATGGATAACCATGGGAATACCCAGGTCAGCAACAGCCTCGGTGGATGCCCACCCATGGCAACTGGGCTCACCCGGCTGAGTACGCCGGACACGCAACGAGTGACGAGGCAAGGGGGAAGCCCCAGCCTGCGGGTCCCGGTACGGGGGAAGGGCCAACACCCCAGCCCAGTTCACGGCATCGTGAACAGCCAGCAGGGCTTCGAACTCCCGGGCCAACCCGGTCTTGGCAGCTATCAGATCCACGCCCAACTGCGCGATGTGCCGACGGACACCCGTCGGAAGATGAAACAGACGACCCTGCCGGCGGACGGACAGCAAGAAGGATGAAGCCTGCCCGAGGGTAACCTCAAGGGTGAAGGTACCCTGCAACGGGTGGACCGGTCGCGAGGCCAACACACTCCCGAAGTAGCGAAGGCAGGAGCCGGTGTCAAACCGGAAAGCAGGGGGGGGTTCCCACCCCTCCTGCCATAGCGGCGGGCGCACGGGAGTGTATACCGGAGCACGACCGTTGCCGGTCTGCAACGCACACGTTATATCCGTGCGGAACGCATCCGCCATGACACCATGGTTACGTCGCCAACTCGACGCCGACTTCAACCCCGCCATGGGCGGGTAGGGAGCCGTCAACGACAGATACGGGGGTACCCCCGGGTAGTAGTCAAAGTCGGGATACCGACCGGTACGGCTCACCGTCTCCCCAAACGCAACCGGCTCCGCCGCCGCCGCAATCCCCCGAGCACTAGCCGGGTAGTCAATCTCCCGCGGCAACGCGGGGGCAATCAGGTCGCAGACCCCGAAGTTGGGGTCGAGGTAGACCTCACCCCGTCCCACCCGGGTGCGCCAGAGCTGCGCATGCCGGTCGTCCGGCTGACTCAGGATCCAATGGTGTTCCACCCGGACCGCGTTCGGCTGGTTGACCAGCCGCACCAACTCCCGCTCCCAGCTCGGGTCCACCTTGACGCGCCGGGAGGACTCTCCACGGGGATGCACCAGGTGGAAGTCCACCCGCATACGCCCATCGGACTCCATCGACTCTTGCACCGTGAGGCCTCGAACCCGAGCCACCAAGTCGGACACCGACATGGCGGGTTGACCCGCCGCCACGGCGACGCCGCCACCCAACGGGGCAACCCGGGCAGGACCAGGAAGAATCGGGGGCGCCGTGGGACGCACCACCGGCAGAGGGGCCGACGTCGGAGATTGACGAGGCCGAGGAGGAAGAAGAAGGGCGGGCGCCCGCCCGGAGTAACTCCCGGTGTCAACCGCCATGGGAGAAGGAGCGTCTTGACCGCTCGACACCCGCGGCACCGCAGGTACGGTACCGGCGCCGGCACCACCCGTCGGCGTATCCCCCGCCGCGGAAGGGGAAGGCACTTTGACAGCCTCCGGAGCCGGAGCCCCGGCCGTGCGGACACCCGCACCGTCTTGACCCGCCGCACCGGGTGTCGCACCGCCACCACCACCCGCGTCAACGTCGGGACCGCCTCGAGGAGTCACCGCCCGGACACTTGGACCACCTTGACCAGCCGGAGTCGGCTGCGGGTCGCCACCTCCGCCGCAGGGCGGACCATCTTGAGGTAGCTGCGGTGAGCCGGCACCGGCACCAGGCTCCATCCGGGCAGCCGGCAGAGAGGGGGTAGAAGCCACCACGCGCGGTTGACCGCCGGGTTGACCGCCGGCCGACGGCACCGTCGTGCCGCTGCACACGGACGACAGTCCTCCGGCCGACAGACGGACGGACACCGCAGGCCCGTCGTCGTCAGACGAGCTCACCCCGTAACGCGCGGCGTCGGGACCGACAGGCGCGTCGTCCTCCATCTCCTCCCCGATCAGGAGGTCTTCCTCCTCTCCAAGCACCTGGGGATAGGACATGATAACGGGTGCGGAGTCCCCCACGCCCACAAGCCGTCGACGGCTACGACCCGGTACGGTGGGATAACCGGGACGAGCCAGGGAAGCGCGGGCACCCGCGCTTATGACCACAAACGGCTACGAGAAGCGCCACAAACACGCGGGTCGACCCGCGCCCCACGGGGCTACGAACGCGCTCCACCCAGGCACCTGGGCGGGACGGGGCCACCCCCACACACGGGGTAAGCAAAGGGGGGTCACCCCCAACCGCCCCCACGCAACGCGGGCAGCCCCCGCCCCCCACTCAATCGTCCACACGAGAGGGGCCCCCCTACCACCAGGCACCTGGTGGCGGATCCGCTTGCACCACCCCTCGGAAAGGGGGGTCGTGAACAAAAACCCGCATCGGGAAATTAACGGTCCGGAAAACGGATCGTGTGTGTACCACACAAAGGGGGGCACCCCCCTCGGACAACCTCGAAAAGGGGTGTCTGTCGCGACGGGGCGCAAAGCCCCACCCGACGGGTAAACAGTCACGCGACCCACTTACATTCGGTAACCCGAATGCAACTCGACCCGAGGACGGGCCGAATCTAAGGGGGGGATATGTAGCAATATGGTTGTCCGTATTGTGACCCGAATATTAGGGGGGCTACTTCTAATCCTTAACTTTCAATTTGAGAGTCCGTACTGGTCACGGTATCTATAAGTTACGTATGACCAGAGGGACTTGCATCTTGGGGTGGAGGGTAGTTAGTAGTGTCTCCGAGGGTTTATAACGAGGGGGCCGGTGGCGAATCCACCGCCGGCCAAGGTAGAACAACAAACCCCTCCCATTTGGGCTCCCATCTTGGTCCCGTGGCTTGCGCTCCAAGGACAGCAACCTTGGCCTCCCGGTGACGTTGGTGCCGATCCCCCTTGGTGAGTGTTCCCTGAGAGTGGACGTGCGACGGATTCCTATTGTGCTACACTCGGTCGTCTTGGACCAAACCCTTGGAAGCATTTGCCGGGCGTGTCATCCCGTTTAAGGCAGAACTGGCCCAACGCAGGGGACAGGGCGCGCCACACGGGGTCGGGAGACAGCTCGTCTGACCCGTTTCTCCCTTTGCATTTGATCTCGAACTTCCCTAAGTCAAGGATAATTCGCTTGATAGTAAATCCAACATGGAGTTGAGGGTTTTCTGCATTTTATCGTCGTATATTTTCATGTAGCCTAGTAGGTAGGTGCTGGGGTGGGAGATTCTGAGTGGCGAGTTTCTGAGGGGACGCTGGAGGGATAAGGGGAGGGACAGCGGGGCTTGGCCTCGCTTCCTCGTCCCGACCAAGAAACTGTTGGCCCACACATCATCTTCTTGCTTCGTCGTGGGGGGGTTGCCCCACAACAGAGATAGCATGTGTGCGACTTGCACTTCTTCCGGTCTGCCCAACACGTGAGGCAGCCCTTGTGCACCGCCGCAACTTGAGTGCTGTGTGCGCGAGTGGTGTTTGCCACACCGTCCTGATCTCCCTATCTTAGAAGTTGGTCATCGTTCCCCTGACTCCGTGTAGACAGGGTAGGAGGGTGCACCTAGGGACTGTTGCGGCGCCTGCTCAACCGCGCATTGCGTGGGGATTTCTCCACGTCTGGGCGGGGTGGCTTGCTCGGGTTGCCCCAGCGACCCCGTGTCACCCTTCCCCTTGCTCGTCCCGGTCGCCACCAGTATTGGGGCGGCCTTACGTTCCACTTTGTCTTGCCTCGGTACTGAGGTAAGACTCAACATGCTCCCATCACCCTTCGGCTTCGGGGAAAGCGCACACTCCCGGAGAAGCCCCCGGTAGGCGTCCCCCAGTGACTTTCAACTGTGAATCAGTCGACTGAAGTTCCTCCGTGCCGTATTGGCTCCGCGTACGGATATCCGAACGTAGCTGGGTACTTCCGCGAACAGGATGGCCCGTAGCTCCCCGTCTCCTGGGAGTTTCCCCAGCTCGTAGTCGGGCTCTTAGGTCGGGCGTTCGAGCATCGCCTCATTCTCTCAGAACTGGGCGGTGGTCGTTCGAAGGGCCCGTTGGTGGTATAAGCACTACTACTTTTCACTGAGATAGCTGCTCAGCAGCTCCTTGTGAATCCCACGGTAATCCATGGGAGCAGCTGCGACCCTCATTCCCGGCATCGAGGATACCTGGCGAAGGATGCCTCGTGACCGTTCATCAACGAGGATCGGGACGATCTCCAGAGCTATCCCCTCGTTGACGAGTGCCTTGTCTGCGGCTGCCATGAAGATGGTCAAGAAGCCGATGACTGCTAGCGGACGTCCGTTCGGGCCTCCGAACATCGGAACTCCCTTCATCAAGGTCTACAAATATCGGATAGCACGATGCGAGGTGTTGGGCATCAGTTCCAATACGAGAGTGATACGGTCCTCCAAACGGCAACGTTCCGGAGTCAGTACCGACCGGAAGACTTCGTTGACAATCCCCGTATTCGCTTCCTGGGTATCCAGTTGCTTGGCCAGTTGGTAAGTGAAGTCATCTGACTGCATGCGCTTCAAGAGGCTCGCAGTAACCTGCGCGGTCATGGCCTGGACCAGTGAGGCTGGTACTTCTTTCGTAGTCGCCTCGGGTTCCCTAGTCGCTTGGCTTCCTCCGTCTTGAGGATGCCGGGATAGGGTACAACCCCCTCCGATGGCCGACACTGCTCCGGCACAAGTATTTGCCGGACCGTACTCACGGAGTCCGCTCCGGGTACTCCGAGCGCAGCGCTCCGTGTGGCTACGGTCCAACTCGGCTGACAAGTCGGATCCATAAACCGCCGTGTCCGGAGGTTGCCCGAGATTCGCTGCGCCGGGGTCAACCGCCGTGGACTCCGAAATTAGTCCAACCGGTTCAAACCGTGCCGTTTGGGGAAAAATACGACGCGGTCCCGTCGTTTGGCGTGTTGACATCAACACTGCCATTGCGTCCTCCGTCCGCTCTTGACGGGCGTCGAGTCCAGAAAACCAAGTCTCAATGCGAGAAAGCGATGCCATCAGGGAATCTTCTGGTGAAGGCAGCGGCGGAGTGATCTCGGCCGACGACGGTTGGGGCGGGCCTCCGCCTCCTGCCGTCCGAGCCGTCCCGAACGTCGATCTGGGTCCGGACAGCATCGGCGTCTCAGCGTTGTCGCCCGGGTTACCGATCCCGGTTCCCGTGATCACATCCGGGGTCCGTGTGAACCCCAATCCGTCATCTTGAGCGGTCCCCGTCTCTTGGGTAGACAAAGTCACCATCAGTAAACCGACGTAACGGTCGCAACAAAAATGAGAGCGAGGGGGTAGGTCGGGGGACGTAACGATCTATCACAATCAACCTTAACTGCTGAACACAGTCAAACATACCGCACAGCCACGGGTACAAGAAATGGGCCGGCTCCCTATCCGTGTTCCAGTGCCAGAGACGGCGTCACTACTAGGGTGACAGAAACCCATCCCGTGCTGCTCCACCAACGTAGCACAAAAGGAGTCTGTTGCTCGTCCAGTCTCAGGGATCACTCACCAGGGGGGATGGGCACCAACTTCACGGGAGACCAAAGTTTCTGTCCTTGGAGCGCAAGCCACGGGACCAAGATGGGAGCCCAAATGAGAGGGGTTTGTTGTTTTACCATGGCTGGCCGTGGATTCGCCGCGGGCCACCTCGCCATTAACCCTCGGAGACAACACTAACTACCCTCCACCTCAAGATGCAAGTCCCTCTGGTCATACGTAACTGGTAGGAACCTCAACCAAAGCAATCTCCCAACTTGAAAGTAAAGAATTGGAAGTAGTTCCCATAAATTAGGGTCGCAATACGGTCGTCCATATTGCTACACTGTGCCTAAACAGGCCAAAAGTTCCCGTCGTAGTTTGGGACAACCCGAAGCGAAGTACCCGAGCTCGTTACAGTTGTAACAAATGTCATTGGTGTGTGGGTTAGGCTGTCCCTTTGTGTGGGGTGCTGTAGGGTCCACGGCGGGCACGCACGCGCACTCGCGGGCGCACGCCGCACGCACCCCACACCCACACCACACCACACGCACTCTCGACGGCGGTGACGCACTCGGGGGAAGTGGTGTGAAAGCCGGGGAAGAAGAAGGGTGTCGGGGGGTGGGTGTGTGAAGTGGGGGTGAGCGTGACGTCGGTGGAAAAGGCTTCTCAGGTACAGTGGTTATCTGCTTCCGTTCTTCGGTCTACCCTCCCCAGGTCTCCCCCTCTCGCCCTCGGTCACTCCGTGTATATACCCCTGGGGGGTCCCTCAGAAGGCCCTCCGTGTGGTCCTCTCGCGGTTGGGCACAAGTTTCCCTACAATCGCCGGTGTGCGTCGACCTCCCTCTCACAGAGCTCGTCTGAGGGGGTCCACGCCCCCCCTCGGGGTCGGTGTGCCCGTGGACGCCCGTAGACATGATGGTTAGAGGATGAAAGCTTCGGATGTCATGGATGGCAGGCTCTCGTTTGTCGGGATGGCTGATGGCAGCCAGCCGCCCTGACACTCTGAGGCCGGGTGCGCTGTCCGAGCTCGGCCGCCTCGGCGATGTCTCGCTTGAATTGACACTGGCGCTATGTTGCGCTGTCGGCGCCAGTTCTTGGTCAGCGGGTGGATGCCTTGCTCGAATTGACACTGGTGCTACGTTGCGGTGTCGGCGACAGTTCATGGTCACCAGGTGGATACCGTGTCAGACTTTACGGTGTGCGGCCACGTAGCATTGACAGCCATCGTCCGGTTGCATCGTCATCACGGGGGCAGGCGGGATTGAACCTTGAACCTTCCAGATTCGAAATGTGACTGAAGACCAATCGTCCAGGGAACGCTCTTGCAAATCATGACATCCGGTACGATTTGAGATCCCGCCTTTGGGGGAATTCCAAGTTGCGACTTGGAATTGCAATGTAAGGATTCAGTCCTTACACCTCCCTCCTCTTAAACCCGTCGGGAGGAGTTAAAAGCCGTGATCAGCTCGGCCGCGTCGATGTCTTGTTCACGAACCCAGCTGTTTTCCGTGTCATGATAGCCATTCCACTTCACCAAGTACTGCGAGCGACCTCGACGCGTACGGTGTTGCAGCACGCGTTCGACTTCGTGCGCTTCGGTGCCGTCGGAGAGCGTAATGGCAGGCGGCGGATTCGGGGAACGGCCAAATCTGGTGTCAGCATGATACGGCTTCACCAGGCTTGCATGGAACGCATTGTGGACCTTCCGATCGAGCACTGCTTGAGGGATATCCAGCCGGAAAGTCACAGGAGTAACCACTTCGGTAATCTTGTAGGGGCCAGAGTACTTCCGCATTAGCTTTCGAGCTCCTTGGAAGGACTCGGGCATGAGGTTCTTGGTGCTTAGCATGACGAGATCGCCGACTGATAGGTGACAGTCTCTTCTTGATTTGTTGACGTATTGAGCTCGATAAGCGTTGGCCTTGCGGATGGCGTCGGCAGCCGTTTTGTGGGACTGCCGCAATGTCGCCAACCACTCTGCTAAAGCCGGGACCTTGTCGCTCGGGCTTTGTAGGGTGTCGAAAGGTACGACATTGGGCTCGTACCCGTACGTCAAGTAAAATGGAGAGTACGTTGTTACTGAGTTGATCGAGTGGTTGTACGCGACCTCCACGTTCGTCAAATAGAGGTCCTAGTCGCGTTTGTTGTGATCCACGAAGCACCTGAGGACTTCTTCGACTTTCTTGTTCACGACTTCGGTTTGCCCGTCCGTTTGCGGGTGGTAAGATGAGGATGGGCGAATCTTGACGTTAATCTTGTCCAACAGTCCGCGCCAGAACTGGGACATAAAAATCCGGTCTCTGTCGCAGACGATATCAATTGGAAGTCCAAAGGTTCGGTAGACGTGGTCGTGGAAGAGCTGCGCTACGTACTTGGCACTTGTCTCAGGTTCTGTCGGAGCCAAACGAATCATCTTCGAATGCCGGTCAACAACAACCAAGAGGCCGTTGTGGCTACGTGCCGTTAATGGCAGTGGAGTGATGAAGTCCATGGATATACTTTGCCGCGGTCGGGTTGGCGGTTCCAGGTGTTGTAAAAGCCCCAATGGGGCTTGCGTCGTGCTCTTGAATCGTTGGCAGGCGTCGCAGCTCTGTACGTAATCCTTGATGTCTTGTCTCATTGTCTTCCAGTAGAACCGGGTGACAAGGTCTTTGGTTGTCTTACGTAGGCCCATGTGACCTTTGCTTGGGATATCGTGGTAGTCGTGGAGGACGTCATCACGAAAGCGGCCTTTCGGTATGCACACGTGGTCGTATCTAATGATGAAGCAGCCGTCCATCTTGAAGGGCGTCGTTGGTTTCTTGCGGATTTCTTTAAACTCAGAGTCTTCCGCATAGGCTGCTAGAAGGCTTTGCTGGTCTTCTTTGTTCAGCTCCAGATGAAACACAGTGTTGATAGGTTGCGCTTCATTCTCGGGTTTCATTGGTTCTTGGGTTTTCGTTGGATTCTTAAGATTTTTCAGGGGTTCCCTTGTGGGATCATTGCTCTTGGGGTCTTCGGTGGCGTTCGTGGCGTCTTCAGGTTCCTTGTGTCTTGTGGAAGTCGTAGCAGTCCCACTATTCGTGGTCGCTTTACGCTTGGGTTGCTTTGGTTTTTCATTGTCCTTGTGATTCTTGGGTACACCCCCGTCAATTGTTGGGGGTCGTGCTTTGTCAATGACGCGAGTGAGTAGTTCCGAGTTGGCTTCGATGCGGGACTCCGCAACTTCTGTGTTTCGGGAGAGTGCATCAGCCACAGGATTCCTTGTCCCTGGTACTGGTATGATCTTGAAGTCGTATTGCTCCAACATCTCCAACCAACGCACTTGACGGTCGTTCAATTTGCCTTGGGTTCTTAGGTAACGTAGCGACTCGTGATCAGTGTGCACGATGAATTGTCGTCCATGCAAGTAGCACCGCCAGTGGCGAATGGCTTGTACGATGGCTGAAAGTTCGCGCTCCCTGATGGTATACCGCTGTTCGTGAATGCTTAGTGTTTGGGAGAAGATGGCCACAGGGCGACGCCCCATTCCGTCGTCCTGCTCGAGTACTGCACCCACTGCACAGCCACCTGCATCAGTAGATAACACCACAGGGTGCTCAGGGTTGAATGCCCGAAGTATCGGGGCACTCATGTTTTTGTCCTTGAAGGAATTGAAGGCGTCCTCTTGGCGTGCGGTCCACTCGAAGTCGACAATGCTCGTCAGCTCAGTCAGGGGCTTAGCAACGGTGGCCATCTTCTCAATGAAGCGACGGTAGAAGTTCAACATCCCGAGGAAGGACTGAACATCGCGCTTAGTCTTAGGCTTTGGCCACTTCTTGATAGCTTCGACTTCGACACGTTCCATCTCGAATCCATTGGCTGAGACGACATGGCCAAGGAAGTCTACGGACCTCTGAGCGAACTTGCACTTCGACACCTTGGCGTACAGCTCGCGGAGTTTGTCTAGGACTTGCCGCAGGTGTCGTATGTGCTCTGCCCTTGTTTTGCTGAAGATCAGTATGTCGTCCAAGTAGGCCGACACAAAGTTGTCGATGTAGGGTCTTAAGATGTCGTTGACGAGGTTTATAAAAGTCGCGGGAGCGTTGCTTAGGCCGAATGGTACGACGAGGAACTCAAACAGGCCGTACCTCGTTCGAAAAGCCGTCAAGGGGATCGACTCCCGATCAAGTCGGATTTGGTGGTAGCCGGAGCGGAGGTCCAACGTTGTGAATAGGGTTGCTTGGCGGAGGCTGTCGAAGATCTCGTCGATGCGTGGTAGAGGGTAGCAGTTCTTAACCGTCTGCTTATTCAGCGCTCGATAATCGATGCACAGTCGCAAGCCGTCGTTTTTCTTGGCCGCGAACAGAACCGGTGCTCCCCATGGTGACGTACTTGGTTGAATGAATCCTTTCTCGATTACGTCTCGTATCTGACGAAGGAGTTCCTGGCTTTCAGGCTCAGAAAGCCTGTATATGCCCTTCTTGTGTGGTTCAGCTTCCTCAGTCAGCTCGATCTTGAAAGGCGGTCGGCCGCGGTCAGGAGGGAGCCCTTTGAGTCGGTCATCCGGGAAGACGTCTTGATACTCGGCTAGTTCGTCTTGAATGTCTTTGTCAGTAGGCGCTGACGCGGTCTGGATGGAGTTGAGGCCGATGGAGTCATGGAGAACTTGGGGTCTAAGGAAGATTGCGAAAACAGGGTTCCGTCTCTTGATGTGCTGGGCCAGATTGTGCTTGCTCCAGATGGTCTTCGATAGTTCTAAGGCAGGGTTGATTCTCAGTCTGCGACCGTCTTTTAGAAAAGTGATGACATTGGTTCGGTATTTCTTGCGTACATTGTAGTCTTCGTGCCACTTCTTACCGAGGAAGACATCGTAGGCTGCTAACGGGCACACGGCGAAGTAAATGTTGTCGGTGTATTCTTGGGTAGAAATGTCTAATGGATCTTTGGTAGACGTGAGGTTGTGCACATTGCCGTCCGGCATCAGGGCGGCTTCAGTCGAGACTTCCGTTGGTATTCCGAGACGCTTGGCGAATGTGGACGAAATGAAATTCGCCAGGGCGCCGTCATCGAAGAGGATTTTAGCGGGCTCACCATTAATCGTGCCAGCGGAGCTTAGGAGGCCCAAGTAGGGTCTATGGAAGGCGGGCGAGATGTCGGGAACTGAGGCCAGCTTCGGTGGTTTAGGCCTCAGTTCCCACGGCCTTTTGGGCAGTCTTTGGCCATGTGCCCCTTGGTGCGGCAGCGTAGGCACTGGCCTTCGCGCATACAGCGCTGACGCTCTTCCGGTGTAAGCTTCACGATCCGGACGTTGGCAATGTTCATGGGGGCAGGCCCGCGGTCCGCGGCTGTCGTGCCTTCGGTGTTTGAGATGCGTCGAACGCCACGCTTGGCAGCTTCGACTTTCAGGGCATCGAGCATCACTTCGTCCAGAGTGTCGTAGCGCTTGAGGCAGAGCGCTTCCCAGATGTAGCTCTTCAGACCGCGGCTGCAGCGGTCAACCTGCTCGGTCATGGTGATGTCGGGGATGTCAAGGACGATTGACTGGAACGACTTATTGTAGCTCGCCACGTTCTTCATCTGCTTCCACTTGTGAAGAAGGTCGCGGGCAACCTGGACCTTGTTCAGAGGGTTAAACCGCACCTTGAGTGCTACACGAAGCGTTGGCCAATCCGAGATGTCGGCTTTCCCGGCGTGCGTCTGCCACCACGAGAACGCTTCACCTTGCAGGTACGAGGTGGCGATGAGTAGCGCTTCGCCAGGGGTAGCCTTCGCAACATACGTGTCCATGTGGGACGCCCAGGCATCAATCGCGCGGGCTCGACCGAAAAAGGCCGTTGGCTTACTAAGCTTAGGTTTGTCGAAACTGGGTAGGGTTGCCGTGGTTGCCAAATCGAGACGGAGTTGCTCCGTCTCCTGACCCAGTTTTTTCACGTACGAAGTAATTTCCGCCCAGTTTTCCGCACTAATTGCAGCAGGAATACTCGCCCCACTGGTACTGCCAGAAGCCATTGTTGAAAACCAAGCTTACTTATAAGAATGCTACTGGCAATATGGTCGACTACTTACGCACCACGCGCAGGTGCGACTTGCTGCGGGTGTGGCGGTCGTAGTGCTCGGAGGACTCGAAGACGCGGTCGCAGTACCGGCACTTGGGCAGCTTGGGGGGGTTGACCTTGTGGCGGTGGCGACGCGACAGGCGGTGATCGCGCCACACCGCTTCGCCGTTGCACGTCACGTCGCAAGCCTTGCACGTGAAGCGCTTCTTGTTGATCCGTCCGTGGGCGTTTCGGTACTCCTCGCGGACCGCCCGGCGCTCCACCGTCTGCGCTGTATGCGGGCGGATAGCCGCCACTTGAAGCGGCGCCGGGGGAGTCACGCGAGGTGCCGGCGGGAGAAGAAGGCGGCGGCCGTGCCGGTCGCGGGGAGGAAGCGCCGCAGCACGTTTCGAAGAGGTGGTCGAGGAAGAAGAGCCAGCGGTAGGCGTAGGCACCGGCAGTGAAGCGCTCGCCGAGGAAGACGCCGCCGTCGTTGTCGTCTGGTTCGGAGCCACTAAGGAATCGAGCACAGGACCATGAACGGGATAAGTACAAAAGCACCAACACTTTGTCTGATCCTCGCTCCTGCTCCTTGCGCCTCAGTGGAGAACTGCCGCCGCCCGGGCACGAGGCCACCGGGCGTACGGGAGTCTGCGCTGAGGTGCGCTGGCCAAGCTCGCTGTGCGCCCGTGTAAACACGAAAGTGGTGGAGTGGGTCGTGACCAGGCTAGAAGCCGGCGACAACCGCAGTCCAAACACTCGCGACCCTGTGGAGGACTGACACGATCCACTTAAGAAGCACGAAGCTCCCGGACCGGGCAAGCCTGCACAGAGTCGCGCGCAGAGGATCTCAACCAATGGTCCAACACTCTCAGTCGTCACCCGCCCCGCGCGCGCGACGGTACGCCCCATTGGTACCGGACCGACCTCCCCCGCCAGATGCGCTAGGCAGACTGGGGTGACGGAACGAAGGAGGCCCGGCGAGGGCCGACTCGACCCCGAATGGCACTATGGCCCGGTGGCGTAAGGGCCGGCCCGAGCACAGTGGGGCACCGCGACGAACCGGGGAGAGGCCGGCGAGCCCGAAGGCCACGTTACGGCGCAGAAGCGCTTGGTGTCGGGGGCGCCGCACGCGCACGGAGCGGTAACTATCTGAAGATACCAATTGTAGGGTCCACGGCGGGCACGCACGCGCTCTCGCGGGCGCACGCCGCACGCACCCCACACCCACACCACACCACACGCACTCTCGACGGCGGTGACGCACTCGGGGGAGGTGGTGTGGAAGCCGGGGAAGAAGAAGGGTGTCGGGGGGTGGGTGTGTGAAGTGGGGGTGAGCTTGACGTCGGTGGAAAGGGGTTCTCAGGTACAGTGGTTATTTGCTTCCGTTCTTCGGTCTACCCTCCCCAGGTCTCCCCCTCTCGCCCTCGGTCACTCCGTATATATACCCCTGGGGGGTCCCTCAGAAGGCCCTTCGTGTGGTCCGCTCGTCCGAAGACGATGAAGATGAGGATGATGATTCATCGGTTGATGTTTTCCCCCCGTTCATTTAAAGGCTCTGCCCCAGCCTCCGATCAGAGGGTCTTGATATGGCACTCAAGCGAGCGGACCCGACGGCTCTTCATTTGAAGATTGACGGTTTGCTGGTTCGAGGTAGATCCGGGCTGATTGCCCATCTCGTCCTTCGCCACAGTCCGTCGGTTCGACGGCGTTCGTTGACATACCGTCTCATTCGAGAGTGGCTTCCTCAGCTCCTCAAGATGAGTCGCCATCAAGGCGTTGGCGTCTTGCAACGTCTGGTTCACAACCTCTTGGGCCTCAAGCCAGGAGCGAAGTGTCTCCACCGCCCCCTTCAGGCTCTCCATTTGGGAGGTCGTGTCCTCCAAAGTGGGAGTGGGTGGAGTAACTAACGGGGCCGGAGGGCAGACACTTCTGCTCCCTCCGCCTGAAGGCGTGTACTCCGAAGGTAGGGCGACTCCCTTACCATTGGGGCGACGAGCGCCGTGAGGTGCTCCCATAGCCATATCGCAACCCGGCGTAAGCTCCGATCGGCGCGCCCGGCGTCACCGATCAAAAGATCCCCGTAGCACGACGCCCGGCGTCGTCCAGTTCCACCAATCGGTGTTGTCGCCCAGCGCAACATCCTATCTAATGATTGTCAACGCAACTGCCACAAGGCATCAAGGAACACGTACGAGCTTACGGCAGTGCCGCACACGAGCAGTATCCCCTGCTGCTCCACCAAAGTGGAATAAGTGTTGATCAATAAAGAGGAAATGGGTCCGACCAGCCGCAAGAGCGGAAAGCAACAGCTATTACCGTTGAAGCAAATAAGGGAGTCCTTTATCGCCCGGACGCTCGATGGGGAGCAAGCCAGCCCGACGGCGGTGGCGAGCCTTCACGTTGAAGATGAGGGCGAAACATCATGCCGGTCGAGCGACCGAGCGGAGGCCGTAAGGCCGATCGCAACGAGCATGGCAATCAATACGAAAGATGTCTCCAAAGCAAGGACAGATAAACAATACAAAACAAAAGCATTCCCCCAAAGGGCGAGCCACAAATGATCCCAAACCAACAAGGTTGGGGCCACCAGTCAGGGGGGCTACAAGCCTGTAAACACCGGAATTCGGTATGAACGGCGGATACGCTACAGGCCGCCTTGGGAGCTCCCTCGACTGCTCACACAAATATGGCCACGACCCCCACTCCGGCGCCGCATGTGGCACTTGCATAGACCTTCCTAGCGCGGAAGAAGGGGATAATGGGGGGGGTGGGGGAATTGAGAGTCTCAGGTGCTCAGTGGGGGGGTGCCATCTTGGTGGTGCCGCATTAGGAGGGTGCAGAGAGGCTACCCCCTCCTCCTTTTCGGGGGTTCCCGGCCTTGCCTCTACCCCCCCCGCCAAAGAACAGCTGCGCATGCAGTTCTTTGAACGCCAAAGAGCAGCGGAGAACTCCAGGTGAGGGGATGAGCGTGAAGGCCTCTGCGGGGAGGCCTCGTGAACGATTTGGCGCCGGAAAGCGCTTGGGATGTCCTGCCTGGCCACTATTTTCGCTGCGGCGTGCACAGCCCCCGCTCGCCCCGCTTCTACTGATGCTAGTACTACTGCTCACTCCACCAGCTTTGGCTGCCGTCGCCTTCGCCCGCGCTGACCATCAACGCCGCCACTGCGACCAGTTTTACAGATAGATGGCTGCGTCTCGTCGGGGAGGGCCTGCATGAGGTAGCGTAAGCCGCAGCGGGCCTCCCGCGCCGGCTGAAGCTTCCAGGCAGCGATTGGGCCTTCCCCCCTGATGACCTGCGACGAGGAGCGACAGACAATTGGCAAAAGTGGAGCGGATAGCATCGGTGGGAGTTAGGTGAGGCTGCGAGTGTTCTTCACTTGGTACGGCCCTGACTCCGCTTTGCTATGCACTTGGGACACTCATAAGAGAATAAGAAGGTAGGCTACTTCATACGTGACACGCGGACAAAAGAACGCGATTACGACGTGATCGGGCGTGATTGGGCGAGATCGCACGTCACGCCCCGGTTTGCGGGGCGTGATACCCAAGCCTAGCTGACAAACACGGCCGCGACGGGTGACGAGACCGCCAGGAAGCCCCGTGGCGACCCCGCGGCCGCTGGACACGTGTCGTGGCGGGTGGTCCCTTGGCCACGAGCGCCTACCCAGCAGGCTGCATCACACCATGGATGGCAGTAATAAAATGCATGCATTATTTTTTAGATTAATTAATGAATCAATCTATTGATTAATTCATCGGCCCTTTGTGCCCCTGAGTTAATTAAAGCACATGCATGTGTTGCCACTTACATGTGGTCTCACCAGGACTAATTCTAAGCCCCACTTGCAGGATGTCGGCGCTGCACAAGCTCCTCGGCGCATGTGACCGTCTGGGTCCGGGAGTGCACTTGACTTCGGCGGCGCTGTGCGGGCGGCTGCGAGAATCTAAGCGGTCGCTGGCGGGAGCGATACTAGCCCACCGAAAGGCAACAGCCGGAAGGGAAGGGAGCGCAAGCGCGGGAGCGGCAGCCATGCCGCCGGCAGCTGCAGGTTCTAGGGCATCACCCGTTGTTCCAACATCCGAAATGGCGAAGGTGCCAGCTGCGCTTCCGGGACAACGTCAAGGGGGCTACTCAGCCTCATTTCCCGCACCTGCAGTCACAGTGGGGCGCTCAGATGAGTTGGGGGGAAGCATGGTGCACAGTAGTGGTGGGAAAGCGTCCTTGGCAAGAGGGGGGGGGGGGTGGAGGCTGGGGCAGGGAGGGGGCTCGCTCGCAGTGCCGCACGTGTGTGAGGGCGGGAAGCCGCTCGGTTGACCCCTGTATTTATTAGGAGAACCCCGCCATCGTGCGCGGGCAGCGCCGAGGAACCAGGCATTGATTGGTCAATCTGGTACAAGAATGCAATAAAATGAATCAAAAATGATAGAATTAAAAGAAAGCATTGGACTGCTCTATCAATTAAGTAGAGGCAGAGCAAAAGGTTTCTCATTTCTTCGATCCATGCATCCCACCCAGGCAGCGTCGCCATCGACAGGCGACGGAATAACACCCGCTCGTCACCCAGCCAGTAAAGACGACGACATAGGTGCAAAAAGATCGTCACAGAGCGGCTGAATGTCAACGACTGCATGTCCACTGAAGTGTAATGATGCGCTTGCCCGTTGCAATCTGCTAATACACATGTCAAGGCGGGGCACGAGCGTGTACCCTTGATACCTACGTATAGTACATTCGCACTTGCCTCACAGCCACATACACTTGACTGAACCACAGGCCACGGTCAGCTAGGTACTCTGACCCACTTTCGAGGTCCCTTACAGTACACTTGGCCAAATCCGGTACACTTCAGACATGTTAAGTGATATCAATAAGATTACAATCAAGTTGGTCTTGTACGATCAAATCACCTAAAATCACACGTGTTTGTTTTTAAGTATCCAGATCTTTTCACAGTGCTCCCCCCAGGTGCCTTCTAATTGTAAGTCCAATGATTCCTCCCATTTCTGATGTGCTTGACTCCGACGTTGCTGACGTCGGCAGACTGCCGGTGTGTCAACCCCCGTCTCACGTCCTCCTGACGTCGCCGCGCCTCCATGAAAGGCTCCAGTTCCCCACCACTTCCAGCGGAGAGGACGGACAGGACGCATGATAAGCCTTTCTCCGCGGTACCTCCTGGCGGAAACAGCCTTCCTCTTGGTATGGTGGCCGCCTCGCCGCCGGTTGACGCACGGACAGAGCATAAGACAGACGCCCAACCTCTCTTGTCGCATAAGCGCGGGCATCAAATTACATTGGACCGATTAGAATAAATCGGTTACCATGAACGAAATAATGTGAATTGCTTTATGCGGTTTAAAATCAAGGGTTGAGTATGATCACATTTTCAGTCGACCCAGTTTTGATTAAATCACACCTCTGGTACCTTCGCACAGCCCTGGTGGTGATCCGTTTTTGCCAGGGGGTTTCAAGGGTAGCAACTTCTCACATGAAAAAAGTTTTGGCTAGTGTCAAGCGCCACGGGCACCGGCTGACAGTGAGCCTATTTTCGCTGACGGGTACATCACGGCTGCCGGGATACACGGGTGTGGGTAAGGGTACTACCCTTGACATTCAGGTCCCAAGGGGTATCTGAGACATTTGGCTGAGTTAGGACAACAAACCCGGATATCTGTTGGTGGCGAGATGTCCACATCAGAGGCACAGTGACCTGATTCACGGACCGCTACGAGCACCCCCTCATGACGCTTTGTGGAAGAAATGGTAGACGTCTTTGTCGTAGATATTCTTGAGAGATGGTGGAGAGAGTATAAGAATCTGAGTATCTGATACTCACTGATCGGGCCGAGTGAGAATGTACTTTTAGCAACTAGAGTATCATAAGATTCTCGTTAGAATATGATACACACCTGCCACGTGCCTCCGGCGAAAGGGCATTTGTATGGAGAGGTCCCTTATCTGGCCGTTTCTGGCCGTTTTATCATACAGGATGTTCATCTGAGAAATACGGACAGAGGCGCCACGTGGGTAAATTCGACTCCAACTATGTACACGCTCTACGCTCGGTGCAGGCAAACGGCTTACGTCCATTCCAAGCTCGGCCTCCTTTCGTGTACGTGTACGTGTATCGCTCCATACGCGGCTCCCATTGGCTGGACCATGTGACGTTGTGACGTACACGTACAGACTTTCGAGAGGGCTGCGCCCTGGTCCGCGCCACATCGTACATCGCCACATCGCTCGTACTTACGGACTGAGCTAGCATTTAGCCGTTCTGAGAGTCCTCTTACTGACGACTCGATTTGGAAGCGGCCACGTGTGAGCATCGGCCACGTAGGTTCTTTCGCAACGGCACACCACCAGCGGCAAGTCGACGCGGGCGCACGCGTCCGGGGGGGGGGTGGGTCGGGCGCACAGCCGCCGATAGCAGCGTGTCCTCTCTCCCCTGCCGACCCCCTCCTCCGCCGATCTTACACCCACCGACCGAGCCGTGCGCCGTTGTGGGCACCGTGCCCGGACGGCCGACCTCCCGCGGTCAACGAGCGGGGCGGAGTCAAGGCCCCCTCCCCCTCTCCCGGCTGGGGGGGGGAGGGGGGGGGAGCAAAACCGACAAGAGCAGTCGGATCTCTGTTTCCTCACCTGCACCCCCCCCCCCCCCCGCAAGAGCAGAGAGATCGCTGTGTCACCTCTCTTTTCCCCCTCCCCACGCCGACCAACACCTCAGACACCAAGTGGCCTGCGTTGCGGGGACGTCGCCTGTCTCGCCCACCTCCTGCGATGCACCGCTCGTACTGGGAGGGCTGCTCGGGGCGACTTGTCGGTCCCGCGCTCCGCCGCCGTGATGCCGACGCCAGGCAGGCCAAGTGGGGGTGCATCGTCACCAAGCGACTCTCTGCGCTCAGAACGCCAGTTTCGAGCGAAATTTGATCCAGGCCTGATGCCTATCACCGGGCTGAAGTGGATCGAGCAAGATACGGAATCAGTTGACACGCCATGGAATGCGGCATCAGTTGACACGCGTTGGAATGAGGCATCAGTTGACACGCTGTCGATTGCCGCGTCAGCTGACACGAGGTGGAACGTGGCATCAACTGATGCCAGAGTGATAAACGACTGTTGCTTCAATGAAAACGCAGTATCTTTATGGGAGGGCTACCCGCGCAGGCGCGACTCAGAACGGGATCACAAAAGCGGACGGCCGCTTAGCAGCGCGGCGCGCCGCCCACTCCTACCACCGCCAGCTGCACGGCGCCGCCCACCACGACCACCGCCAGCACCGAGGCGCGGCACCGCCCACCGCGACCATCGCCAGCGGCACGGCGCCGCCCACAACGACCAGCGCCAGCACCGCCGCGCGGCGGCCCACCACGACCACCGCCAACAGCGCCGCGCGGCGGAGCACCTTTACCACCACCAGCACCGCGGCGCGGCACGGCCCACCACGATCACCGCCAGGAGCGCTACGCGGCGGACCACCGCTACCACCGCCAGCAGCGCGGCGCTGACAAGTTCACCCTCCCCCTCTAGCGTACGCTGAAGAATGTACACAAAGACGACGCCAACGTAAGCAGGAGGGAACATAAAGAGAAGCCACAGCATAAGACGCGCGTACACGCGACACACAGCAATAGGGATGACGCGGAAGCGGGGGCAGGAACGCCGTACAGCATCCTCACCCCGCGACCCTCTTGGACATCCCACGACCCTGCTCACCCGCGCGGCACTCACACGTTACCAGCTGGCTCAGAACCATCATCGGCTGCCGCCTCCTCTTCACCCGACTCATCCCCGTCGTCCTCGGGCAACTGGGCGCGGCACGGGTCGGCGCCATCAACGAGACGCAACCCGTTGTGCTCATCGGCTTCGCGAGGGAGCTCCTCATGGACGTGGGGAAGTTCTTCCACCCACACGTCGAAGATGCCCTCACCCACCCCCCCGCGCACCGGACGCGAGCCCGCCGCCACCTCTTGGATGAAGCGAACCAAAGAGGTGACGAGTGACACGTGCCCGAGGGTGCAGTTGATAGTCTTGAGATCACCTGCGTTCGCAGGCTGCACCACTCGGTCGGCGGCGCCCAGCAGCAAGAGGAAGGCCTCGACACCACAGAGAGTCGCCGGGAGGCCACGTACGGAAGTGAGGTAGCCCATGCTGTGCAGCAGCTGCTGGGCCTGCTGCGGGGTGATGTCGTCTCGTGACAGTCCCAGGGAGCCGAAGTAGGCCGCAGTGATGACTTCTTTCCACTGGTGCATGGTATGACCCTTTACGCGCAGAATGGGCGTGCAGCGACGGACGCTCTTGAGCGCCGAAGCGCCCTTGCGCGTTGGTAAGTCCGCGTAGCC
Source organism: Pyropia yezoensis (assembly GCA_009829735.1). Lineage (NCBI taxonomy): Eukaryota > Rhodophyta > Bangiophyceae > Bangiales > Bangiaceae > Pyropia > Pyropia yezoensis. The sequence continues at coordinate 22,964,696 of CM020618.1, forward strand.
CAGCAGCCAGTCCGAGGCCGCCGCGGCATCGACGTCGAGCACACTGGCGGTGATGCTCACGTACTCGACCCAGCTGCGCGTCCTGCTCAGGCACACGTCGCGGGTGACGGTGGCCCCACACGTTCGCTCCACGAGAGCGCTGCGGGAGCGCCGCTTGATCTCGTTAATCTTCGTGTAGACGTCGTCGACCTCCGACGTCGCATTGCCGCCACTTACGGGTGTCCGCAGGTCCTCCAAGCTTGTGCTCATGCACTCAAATGCCTTGGAGAAGTCACCGCGCATCAGGGTCAGCGACATGATGACCCGCTCGTGTCCGCGCGCCAGTGTCTCGTGGCCCATGCGTAGATGGGGGACCTCCTCCACCAACCCACCGAGCGTCGTGTTGACGCGCTGCAGCTCTTCGCGCAGAGGAGTGATACCGCGTGCAACGGCATCGGCGAGCGTGTCTGCGCCCCGGGCGAAAGTGGCTACACCCGCGGAGGAGCCCGCAGCGGGCGCCGACGCCAGGGACGGCGCCGCTCGCGCAACCGACGCCACGTCAGCCAAAGGCGCAGCCCGCGCCGTCCCACCAGATTCTCCCGGCACAGCAGCGGCAGCGCCAGCGAGAGGAGCAGACCGCGCCGTCCCGCCAAGCACTTTAGGCACTGCTGTGGCAGCAGTCCCAGCAGAGGACGACAGTGGGGGCTCTTCGTCCAGTGACGGCGGGGGCGCCCTCGACAAAGCGGCCACAATTTGATCCGGGCACGGAGGCGCGCCCGATGGAACCGGCAAGGCGACGGGCACCATGCTGCCGTCGCGCAGACGGATCGCCTCGGAGGCGCCGCGCACAACCGGCGGAACAGTCGAGCTGCCAGAGCTGCCGCCCACTTCAATGCTGAGGGTGCTCGCCGTCGCGGCCGCCATCGAGGCGGTGTCCTCGATCATTGGTAGGACCTCGAATGACGATATCACCGGGGCAGTACGAGGGGCCATCGTGCGCGCAGAAGTCAAGGCCTGCTTGCCCTTGCCTTTCGCACGTGATCGGGTAGCCCGGGCAGGCACGCGGCTGCCGGTGAAGCCAGCGCTGCTACCGCCAGCGACGCCTGCGGGGGCACTTACAGACTGGCCAGCGTCGCCCGCGCCAGCAGCAAAAGGGGGCCCGCCGCCGCCAACGCCGGCAAGTCCAGTGCGTCCTGCCGGCAGCAGCAGCTCCCTCGAGAGGAAGTGCAAAACGGGGGCTTTTGCCACCTTCGACCGCGCCAAGGGGCACGGCGGCACTGGCGGCGGCGGCAGCGGCCGGCCCCACCGCAGCGGCCAGGCGCATTTCCTCCTTGTGGTTGCGCGCGTCGTCACTTGGGGCTTTGCCCCGGCCGGCAGCCGGGGGTTCAGGGGCGACGCGGCGGCGCTGACTCAGCGAACGGCCACCGCCAACAGGGGTAGCGGGGCGCTTTGAGCGCGCCATTTTCTTGAAGGAGCTGGCAGGGTAGGGGAGGTTGGAGGCGGAGGAACGGTGGGGATGCGGGCAGAGTGCGCGGGGTGGGGGGAAGAAAAGCAGGCAACGCGAAAAGCAAGTGGGGCGGTGAGGGAGGGGTTGAGCGCGGTGGACAAGGAAACCAGCGCGGGCTTCTTATGCTGCGGGCACTGGTCCTGTGCGACCTGCAGCCTCCGTGCGTGCGCCACGAGCTGGGAAAAGGGGCCCCAAGAGCAAGCAGTGGCGCACATCCACCCGCACACGCACACGCAGCTCCGTAGTGGCCGCCCACGCTCGAAAAGCACAGAAAACAGCATGCAAAGGGAGTAGGGAAGCATCATAACTCTGCTTGGCCATGCCAAGGGCCGAATGGTAGGCGGCATGCCGGCGCTCAACGTCCGGCTTTACGTGTCCGCAGGCTTTCTCGGCGTGCCGAGCGAGAGGAGCAGATATTGGCGCCGTGGACCAGCTGGCAAGGCCCTACTCAGCGTGCAACACGAAGCTACTCGGCAGCTGCGAGACACCGCCCAGCGCGACAAAAGCGTAAGACGAGACACAGAAGAGCGAAACACCGCCGCCCAACGCAGAAAACGGCGCGTGACACAAGTGGGGTGTGTCTTCCCCCCACCCCTTCCACCGCAGGCGACCGCAGGTCGGCCCGCGCCCAGGCGGATCGAACGCCGAGGATCGTATCCGCTGCCACAGCTCGTGGGATCGGGGGCGCTAGCCCGCCGCGCCCCAGGCAAATGCGGTGGTTGGCGCAGGAGGGCGCCGCCAACGGAAGCCCTGGTGCCGCCGGCGGGCTCAGACAGCCACAGCGGTAACCCCGTTGGACGGCAGAGCACACGGGTAGACTGAAACGGCGACTGACAGTGCCTCGGAACTTTAGCTCAAGTTGTGCGTAAGTTGCCTCCTCTGCACACTTTCTGAGTCTTTCCGCCATCTGAGATCGTTGCGGACCCGCTAGCCGGCCATTGCTGTGTGATCTCCTGACAGTCCTGGTTTGTATTTAACCTAGTCTTTCTGATGAAAATACCAGATCGGGAGATACGCCGGTGATCGCATGGTTCAGGGACACGCCCGGCCACGACCACCTGTCCCCGCCCCTGTCGCGGTGATGCGACATCGAGCGGTGTGACCGACGTCGTGACCTTCCCGCCCACAACCGCGGCGTCGCCTGTGAGGAACCGGAACCCGATTTGCGCTGCCTGTGCGACTGGCGGCCATATCGGCTGCCCTCCTGCGTCCGCTCCCGCACCCCACCACACGCCCCGCCCCCGTGTCTGGGCCGCGCCCCGGTTCTTCTCTACTTGAAAGGCGCGGTGACGCAGAGCACCTTCGCGCCTTTACTGCAGGGCCGACATGGCGCGCAGCTTCTGAGCCACGTAGGTACGAGGGACCCTGTGCGGTGAGGAGTGGCGGAGGATCAGCGAGAGCGCAGAGGAGGACCTAGCAAGGCATTGCCTCTGCAGACTGCGTTGGGCTGTCTCTCACACTCCCATGCTCGGTGGTGTCTCCATCGTACCCAGGGTACGCCTCCAGTCTTTGTTTTATTGACGCAGGTCGCGGCGTGTATTGTGCGTGGTCGCTGCCAGGCAGCACATTTTGGGGGTTGACGAAACGCCGTGGAAGGTACGCTTATCCGGCCCGCTGCCGACGATGAGGTGTTTGAGGCCAGTTGAGGGAGGGGAGTCTCTGGGGCGTGGGCGGCGGCGCGTGGGCAGTTTGCGCATGCTCCGCTTCTCCTTTTTTCTCGCGACGACGGCGAGGACCAGCTTGGGGACGGTTGCCTGGTGCCGTGCTCCACGGGTTCAATGTCTGACGTCCCCCCCACACGCAAGCAGTTGCAATGCCTCATCTGCGCTCGCCCTTTTCCTACCCTTGGGAACCTGACCTGCCACCGTCGCTCTTTCCATCTCAGCAGCTCCTCTGCCAGGGCTTTGCGCAGGCCAGCGCTAGCTCCGTGCTCCGGCGGTCAACCAGAACAAGGTCCCCGACGAGGAGGCTCAGCGGGATTGAGCACCAGCGCCAGCGCCACTGGAACAAGCGGCTCTGGCTTTGGTGCCGGCGGTATTGCACCCGCAGGTGCTGGACGAGAGAAGGCCGGGGAGGCCGCTACTGGCGACGGAGACCTCGACCCCGAGCTGGCGGCCCTTCTGGCCGCTGCTGGAGAGCTTTTGAAGGCCGCGCTCTTTCGTCAGAAACGGCGGCGGCTTGCCGCAGCCGAGGCCGCGGCCCGTCCGGCCTATGGCAATTATGTGGAGTGTCTATACCCCTCCATGAACACCCGGGTACGCGCCTTTTTTGAGCGGTTTCGGGACCATGAGAGGCTGAAGCCACTGGTCCGTCAGCGACACCGCGCCCGCCCAGGTCAGTTTGACTCGGAGCGCCTGCGACTGCTGGAGGACTTTGTGCTGTCCCTGAATCTGAGCCAGGCGCACCAGACCAAGCTCTACAACCTGCTGGTTTTCTGGGAGCTGACCATGCCGGGCGCGCCCGGCGACGACGGCACTAGCGTACCCCTTCGCCAATCGTTCAAGTCTCCCCACGCCTTTCGCCAAGCGATCGCAGACTGCATTGACCGTGCCGTCATTGACGACGGCTGGATGAGCTCCATCATCACGGAGGGGGGCGTGGAGGTTGAGGCCTTCATTCGCAATGCGCTGCACCAGGGCACACGGTACCTGCGGGCGGCCAAGAAGGTCAGGTTTTGGATTGGAGGTGACGGCGTTGCTGAGCCCACCGACCGGCGGGAGGGCCCCCTGGACGGCGACGCATTCCGTATGTGTGAGGCAGAAGTCGTTGCCGGCCATGGCCGGTCCGCGTTTGTTCTGGCCGTCTACATCTACAGCGACAGCAGCGTCGTGTCGTGGTCTGGTGGTACGTTCGAGAGCTCCATCGCTGGTGTGCAGCGTGGTGAGAGGGTGTGCATTTGGCACAGAGGCATGACCGACGTCCCAGCCGATCAAGGTGAGAAGGTCGATGGTCATCCTCACGCAATTGCTAACGGGAGCCCACGTCAAAGAAGTATCACCACTCTATTCGTGTTCATGCTTCATGCGTGTAGCTCACAAGTTGTACCCAGTGAGGATGAGGCTAGTCAACGACGAAACCGATGAGGAGCAGTGGATCACCATTGCCTACGTGCCGTCCGTGGCGACGGAGAAGGGGCCTGGCGGCGCGGAGCGGTCAAAGCAGCGGCGCATCGGCATCCTGCAGCGAGTGCTCTACCTCACCCTCCGCGACTTGATCAGTGCCAGCCACAACGGCGCCACTTTTGTGGATGCAGACGGCCGGCAGCTCCTCGCGCTCCCGCGTGTACTCATGTACATTTGCGACCAGCCAGAGGAGCGGGCGGTGTTGTGCCTCAAGCCCGGACAATGCGCAAGGCCGTGCAGCATGTGCGACGCGCCGCTGATGTCGCTGTCTGAGCCTTCGGCTCTGACTGCCATGGAGCGGACCATTCTCAACACGTTGCACCCCCAGCTGGAGGCCGCCACTCACCTGCTGCAAGGGCGCGAGCGGCAACGCAGGCTGTACATTGAGAAGGCAGTGAGCGTGAACAGCTACATGCCTGCTTTGGCGGCCATGGGCGGCCTGACGACGGCGCTCTTCTTTCCGTACAAAATAATTGGGTTTGACGTCCTCCATGTACGTTTCGTGTCGTCCTGGCTTGTGTCCATATGCTTCCTTTATTCTTCAGAGAGACCCTTCCTTCGCGTATGGCGGTAACTAACAGTTGATGTGCCCTGTCGTCTCCATCGAGGCTGCCTTGATCGTGACGCACTGTGCAGGTGCTTGATTTGGGCGTCACACGCCTGCTGGTGCACCGCTTAGTGCAAGTATTTCCTTCCCTGTGCGAGGGTCACGATCCTCTGTGTGGCTCCCTTGTCGCCACCTACGCCGAGTCGAATGGGCGGCTCCAGTTTCTTGGGCGGCGCTGCCGGGCGACGCTCTCCGGGTCGGAGTATGTCTTGGGCGCGGCTACCTCGCCACCGTTGCGGATGTGCTATGTCCGGGACGTGACAGGGTGAGCAGTGTGAGAGTGGGTGGATGCAAGCAGTCGAGAGGGGATACGACGGTGTACGGGCTTTTACTAACAACCTCCAGTCTCTGTCTTGTTGCGCCATGGTGCATCGTGTTTTACTTCTGCAATTCGGCTGCTACCCCCTGCAGCTATGTCATGTCGGCCAAGGATAAGCAATCCACATTTACTGGCAGAGAGCAGAGGCAGGGCGTATGGATCTTGCCTTTCTTGGTGGCTGGCATCTATGACCGAGGCCGTCGTAAGCCGGTCAAGCCCGCACAGCCCCCAGCTGCGGAGCAGCAGCCAGCCTCTACCGTGGCTCCTCCCGAAGCGGATGGCGGCGTCCCCAATGACGAGGCGGCAGAGGCGAGTGCCGTCAGCGTTGAGGGGGACGATGGCACGTCTGTGCAAGAGCCCGACCCGGCGCGCGAGCTCCTGCGCGGCCTGTGGGGAAGCATAAACGCCGGAAAGGATGCACCTATCGCAGGCGACGAAGAGGACGTGGATGCCGCCCGCGCCAACGACGGAGTGGACAAGGAAGACATGCGCGCCGCCCAGGCCAACACCGAGTTTGACTGGGCCGCCTATCGTCGGTCATTCCCCGACACCCCTCCACACGCGGCGATCACTGCAATGTTTGCAGAGTACGCACTCCTGGTCGGGCGCATCACGCGCCACTTGAGTACGGCGGTTGCATCCCCGGTGACCTTGGCGGAGGGCGAGGCGAGTTCCAAGCAGGCGCAGGAGTTTGTTTTGTGCTACGCGGTCCCCATTTTGGGATCGCTGCACACCACCAAGGTGCACAAGCTCACGGCCCACCTGCTAGAGGCGGTGCGGCTGCACGGCAGCCTCATGAATGGGGACACAAGCAGCAATGAGCAGCAGCACAAGGACGACAAGCAGCACTACGTTCGGACAAACAAGAGCAAGTCGGGCTACCTCCGTCAGCTCGTGCGGCACGCAAACGGGTCGCGGTCTGTGCTGCTGCGCAACCAAGCGGCTGGAGCTGGATTGTCGGTGGATGGCGCAACTGTGAGTGGCAGCCATGATGAAGACCGTGACAGCGAAATGGCGGGCTCGCACACCGAAGACAATGGCAGCGACGCGGCCGATGACGACTGCAGCACCGTGGAGCTGGACGCGGCGGACGTCAACACCAGCACCGTCGCGGTGGACGCTACCGCCGATGCTGTCCCCCCGCTCCCTAGTGGCGCTGCCCCCCCCTCTTCGGGTGCTGTTTCTGCGGCAGCGAGAGCCATCGCTGCGCGCCCAGCAGGCGCGAGCCTGCGCCAGGTGACGGTGGCCAAGTTGGCCACCTCTCTGGGGCTGTCCAGCTTGGGTGGCTTGCTCGGCCTGTCCCCTGCGGACCGGCAGCGGGTGCTGACGTACGTGCATTTTGTTACGCGCGTCCCCGGCGGCTTCCGTGAGCGCCAGCTGGTAAGGGCCACGCCCATGTACCGCGGCGCAGCTTGGTATGATTGTATTTCCTTCCACTGCGAGGAAGACGCGGATGACGTGCCAGAGCGCTTTGGGCAGGTGAGGGCGCTCCTGCGCCAAGAGGACAAGGACGTTGCTGTTGTTGCCGAGATGGCGCGCACTGGTGTGTCAGACGGACCACTGACAAGCCGTGGGTGCGCCCACCTGCGCTGGGCGTGGCTGCCGAGTGGCGATCCCGGTCCCGATGCTGTCGGCGGCAGTGTCCGCCTCTTGTGCGTGCCCGTCATGAGGTGGCACCGCGTCGTGCATGTCGTGCCTGACTTTGCTGACTTGTTCGTGCGACGCGGCGTGGGGGCCCTCCCCGCCGAGCTCGGGGGACCTGCTCAAGACGTTATTGAGCAGCGGTACCTGCTCAACGCTTTCCTGCCCTCTGGTGGGGTGCGCGTGCATGACGCAGACGAGGCTGGCGACGGAACATAGAGCCGACGTCACTTTGCCTGGGTGTAGTGAAGTAAAGAGCTCCATACACAATGTTCTGACATCGGCGCATGGCCACACCAGGCAAGAACACCTCGTGTGAGACGAGCGGGGGACGTGATGTGTGTACATTCACTCTGGAAATGGGCGGCCAGCTCGAAGTGGTGCTGATATCTTCACTCTGACGCCCCCCCTGTCCAGCGCCTCTTGTCCCCAGCTGCAAAAAACGCATGCTTAGGGGCCACCAGCTCCTGTGCCGCCGTCAGAAAGGCCGGCGCGTGCGACGGCAGCGGTAGTTTGAGCGTCCTCTGCGAAGCGTCCATACGCAGCGAAAGCCACCCCTGCCCGAGGAAGGTCCCCCGACAGCGACGTCTGCCCCTGCACGCGACAGGGGACGGAGACAACGACAGCCACCCAGTGCTGAAGTAGAGTAAGGCGACAAAGTCCAAGGCGAGCAGGGGTGTGCGCTGGCCCTCGGAAGCTGCACGACAATCAGCTGATCGCCGGCGGCACTTGCAGCACTGACACGGATCACGCCCCGACCAATAGCAAAGCGGGCACAAAGCGCACTCGCGACTGAGGGGCTCCGCTCAAGGGATGAATTTCGAGCGACGGCCGATGCCTATCAGCGGCCGTCTCAAAGCCTGAATTTGAGCGGCCCCAGCGATCAAGGGTGCCGATACGGGGCCTGAGCGGAAAAAGTCGCTTAGTGACGATGGCCGCGTGTGTGCTACTCAGGGTGAACCCACCAGGCACGTCCGAAGTGACATTTATTTCTGAACTCGTGGGAACCTGGCCGAATATTTCACACGTGGCACGTATAGGGAAGACCCGGCTTGGAAAGTTTCACGTACCAACAACACGTTCCCCATATCGCTCCATACAGCATTCGGCGATGTTCATCGCAGTGAACGTAAGTACAACCGGATAGCAAACCCGCAAATCGGGAGCTGGTCGGAACGTGGTCGGGCGTTCCACAGGATCGGCCTGTATGGGGAACGCACCCCCCCCTTCCGACCAGGTCCGAGCCTCGGATTGGCCGATTGGCAGGCCACGACGACTGTTTCCGTGATTGAACTCAAAGTCTCGTTTTCGAGATCAAGATTTTGACGAGCACAAAAAGTCACACGTCACGCGTTCGTTGCAATCCGGGCCCGTCGGCGAACCACGTGCTCCATGGTACCATGGCACCTGCCGCGTGCCTGTCATCCAGCTGTCAGAAAAGCACTGACCCCTCGACAGGGGGCGTGGACGGGGGGGGGGGGGATGCGCGCGGGTGCGGTGGGCCCCTCGAGAGGACCCTGACGTGGTCCGCCGACAGATAGTCGACGTTCCGTGTCGCGGCCGCTGGGGCGTGTCACGTTGCGAGCCGCGGACGGCGGGGATGGGGCCCCTGGCACACGTCCACGAGAGTGGCGGCAGTCGGTGGGGGGGTGCTAGAGCCACTGCCAGCAGGAGGGGCGGCTCCCGCGTGGAGCGGGGCCCTTTCCACAGCCTCAGAATCAGGGCAGTTGGGGGGGGGGGCGCAGAACCGGCGCCAGGAGGGGGGGCGTTGGGCGCCTGGAGCGGGACCCCTTCCACAGACCCTCAAAATCAGGGCAGTGGGGGGGGGGGGAGCGCAAAACGGGCCCCAGGTGGGCAGGCAGGTCGCTCCCTGTGCCGGTCGCCAGTTTGGGGGGGGTGGAGCGCCAGGGGGGTGGGGGGCGGCGCGCTGGTGGCGCCGCGTCCGTCGTCGCACGCAGTGGCCGTCGACGACGCGACCATCTCTTTCCGCACCATCACCGTCCTGTCCGCCTCACCATCGCCGTACCCTCCACCGCGACGCCACCATTCCTTTTCTCACCACCACAGTCCCCTCCCTCACGACGCTGCACCCTCCATCAACGTATCCTCCCCCTCGCCGCACGTCCGTCGGCACGGCCATGGACCTGGGCCAGGACAGCGGCGACGACTTGGACACGTACGCCATGCTCGGTGCCAGCAATGCGCTGGCGATGCGGCGCGCCATGGCACCATCTGACGAGGACGAGGACGACGCACCCCCTGAGGAGGAGAAGCGTTATCCCGGGTCCCTTCCTGGCCGACGGCCCAACAAGAACCGCGACTTCTCTGTCGGAGTGGACAACATCCTACGTGATTACTTTGGACTCAATGGCAACCCTCCTGTGTACGACGAGAAGGACTTCGAGCGCCGCTTTCGTGTGCCGCGGGTTGTCTTCGGTCGCATCTACAAGGACATCAAGGACGAGCCCGGGTGGCAGCAGACCATCAATGCCACGGGACGCCCGCAGTCTCATCCTCTCCAGAAGCTGGTGGCGGCCTTTCGCGTCCTCGCGTACGGGGAGGCGTATGACCGCACCGACGAGTACGTCCGCCTCTCTCGCAGTACGATTGAGAAGGCCACCAAGAGCTTTATTGACTTCATTGTGGACACCTACGAGCACATCTACCTCCGCCGCCCCAACAATGAGGAGCTCGCCATCATCTTGAAACGGAACGCGGAGCGAGGGATGCCGGGGTGCATGGGCTCCATCGACTGCTCGCATTGGACGTGGCGCAACTGCCCTCGCGCGCACGCTGGTATGTACCAGGGCTACAAGAAGAAGCGCTCCATCGTCATGGAAACCGTATGCGACGAGGACCTCTTCATCTGGCATTTTTTCATTGGCACGCCGGGGAGCAACAATGATCTGAATGTGCTGCGCCAATCTCCTCTTTACTTTGACGTCATTTCCGGCGTGTGGCCGCCGCGAACCTTCGACTACACACTCAACGGTCGCACACGCTCGCTCCTTTACTACCTCGCCGACGGTATTTATCCTCAATACGCCTTCTTTGCCACACCCTTCGCCACGCCGCAGACGCCGCAGGACCGTACGTACAACCGGCTTCAGGAGGCTCTACGCAAGGACGTAGAGCGCCTTTACGCCGTTTTGACGGCCCGTTTCCACGTGGCCCTTCACCCTGCACGGTTTCGGTCGGTGCGGCGCATCATCCTCGCAGGCAAGGCCGTTGCCATCTTACACAACATGACGGTGGAGCAGCGGCGCGGGAGTTTCTTGTCTCGTCGGCGCACTGGCCGGGACCATGGCGCTCCTGCTGGTGGAGGTGGTGGCGCCGCCGGCCCAGATGGCGGACCGGCGGCGATGGGTGGCGGCCCTGCCGCCGTCGGACGTGGAGACGGCGGCGGTGGCGGATCAGCGGCAGGGGGTGGCGGCCCTGCCGCCTGTGGACACGGAGGCGGTGGCGGCGGTGGCGGACCGGCGGCGGGGGCTGGCGGCCCTGCCGCCGGCGGACGTGGGGACGGCGGCGGTGGCGGATCAGCGGCGGGGGGTGGCGGCCCTGCCCGTGGTGGCGGACCGGCGGCGGGGGGTGGCGGCCCTGCCCCTGGTGGCGGTGGTGGCGAGGGTCCGCTTCCCGCTGTTAGTCCAGCCCAAGACCCGCCTGTGGGCTCCTTCCTCTTTGAGCTGCGGGCACGCGCGGAGGCAACAGACGCGGATGAGTTTGCGGCACTGAGGGACGACTTGGCCGCTCATATATGGGAAGACCGCGCTGCCTTCCTCCAGCCGTATCTGTAGCACATAGTGAGGGGTGCCATCGTAAAGGTTTTTTTTTTGCTGGCGTTTACCCTTTGCAAGGGTGGACGCCTGCTTTTTTTTTTTCCTTGACACGCTGTGCCTATTGCTTGTGTGTAGGCCATCATAGCCGCCATATCCATTCTCCCTGAGGCGTCAATGCAGAGACTCAAAGCACACGCCTACGTGATCGAAGCCCCATCCTCTGCTAGAGCCACTGCAATGCCACAGAAGGGTAGGGGAGTCTCAAACCGCGCCCACGCCAGCAAGAGAGCCATCCTGTCCTCTCCTGGCTGTGACGATGGCGCTGCCGCCGCTGCGTTTTGTGGAAAAGGAACTCCCCCCCCCAGAGCGCAAATCTCTAAGAAGCCCTCTCGAGGAGCGTCGCGGGAATGTTGGGTGCAGCTGTGTGTGGGGACGTTGGGTGCAGCTGTGTGCTTTACTGCCACCCGGTGACGCCCGAGGGGTTCAGGCGAGATGTTCAGGCTGAGGGCTCTTTGCATGTTCCAAGGAAAAAAAAGACTGTGGTCACTTCTGGATGAAGCAGCCACAGCCAAAAAAAAACCTTTGCTGCCGTTCTACGCACGCGAAAGAAAAGCACACGACTATGAAGTGCAGCGCAGAAAAGGAACATAGCACTAGGATGAGGCGGGTACACGCATACAAACAAAGCACAAGGATGGGGCGGGCACACGCATATCAAAAGGGTCTCAGACGGTCACAAAGATGCAAGCAAGGGATGGGACAAAACTGCAGAGTAGATGGGTCGAGGTGCATCAAGCCTCCTCCTCGCCAAAATCATCAGCGTCTTCGTCGTCGGCCTTGGTCTGCAGCCCACGGGCCGCCATTGTCGTCCCCGTCCTCCAGGTCCTCCTCCTCCAGGTCCTCCACGTCCTTCTCCACGTCCCGCGCAATGTCCCGGTCCACGTCCGCTTCCTCCTGCTCGTCAGATGGCCCCGGCGGGGGGCTGGGCGTACTCTCAATCATGTGCACCGCCAAATTGGACGCAACCGCATGGAAGTTGTTGGCCTTGGTCAGCTGCGCCTTCTCTCCGCGAGAGAGAGAGACCACCGGGTTCATGTCACTCTCCTCCATTACGGCAACAGGTGCGTGCGGCGGTGACGGCGGCGGAGGGCCAGATCCCCAGGAAGGAGTGCCGGTAGATGGCTCAGGGGAAGCCAAAATACGCGGTGGCATGAGGGTAGATGTGCCCGCCTTGCGCCGCGCCTCCTCCGCGTCGCTCTGCTCCATGATGCGGTTAAGAAGGTTCTTGTGGAAGCGGCGCCCCTCCGTCGTGTCACGGATGGCGGGGTCGCTCATGAAGGCGACCTGCATGCGCATCTTGGCCGTCTCCCCAATGCTGGTCAACGCCTTGGTGTTGGCAGAGCACTCGCGCATTAGGGCAGCGGCCGCAGCGCGCGTGGTTTTGGCGGCCTTGGTGCCGCCGGGCGGCCCCTGGAAGTCCGACACCGACCCGTCGCGCTTGCCGAGGATGGGCTGGCCCGCATCGTCAAGAAGGAAATCGTCATCGCCCAGCTTGCCGGCGGCCATGTCGTACACCGCCCCACTGTACTTATCGACTGTCCGGAGCACACGCCAGCAGGGAAGGATCCGACACTTGCCCTCGACGGGCTTGTTGTTGACGTCGACTGCTCCGCGCACCGCCGCATACCAGTCCCTTTTGCCGTTGTAGTGCGCCACAGCCCCGCGGATGAGGTCCTCCTCCCCCGGGTTGCCAGTCAGCTGCGCATGCTTGATGTAGCTCCAGGATGAGGCAAATCGCTGGGCCTGCTTGCTAATGTTGTCACGAAACTCTTTGGTGATGGCCGACGTGCTGCGTTTCGGCGTACCGGTAATGATGTGGCTGATATCCTCGCGGAAGGTGTCGGCAACGCGACCGTAGAAAACCTTGCCAGACTGGTCCGTCCCGGTGACGGCATCAGACATGATCTTGAGGGCTGCGCGGCTGAGCACGACTCGCTCAGTGTCCGTCCAGCCCATGCCTCGGCCACCGTCGGCGGAGGGCGCGCCGCCAGGCGGGGTAGGATCACTTCCAGGGGAACCGATAGAAGGGCCACAACGAGTGGGGGCGCGTGGCGCTCTGCGAGAAGGTGCAGCAGCCCGACCAGTGCGACCAGCGGGAAGGGAGCTTCCATGAGGGATGGGGGCAGTCACTCGCTTGCCGCTGCCGACCGCTGCTCGTGCGGAGCGTCCGGCGGCCTCCCCGACCCGACGGGCGCGCTCGTTGGCTGCGTTGAAGGCGGCCGTTGCGGCGACGATGGCAGGGTCGCCGCCGGCGGAGGAGCTGCTTGACATGTTGACGTCGTTGCGCTTGGGCTCGTACCCGATGAGTCTTGAGGTGGTTGGAAGAAGGCAATCTGGCGCGCCAGCCGCTCGGCCTCCCGGATGCGCTTGAGCTTGCTCTTGAGGGTGGGTCGCCCCCACTGGTCCCGGTACTTGGTAGGCGTCACCAGCTTGGGGGGTGCCGGTGGCGTTGACGTTGATGGGCGTGACGGTCTTGATGTGTATGGGCAGGATGGGCACGGGCAGGTAGGTGGGCAGGGTGTGACGTGCGAGGGAGGGGTCGGCTGGTGTGGAGGGGGCTGGGGTAGATGAGCCGGCTGTTGGGTTGACGGGTAGCCGCCCCGCTGCTGCTGAACTACTGGTGCAGCTCCTCGCCATCGGCCGTCCTGGGTGGATGGGGACGACGGCTTCCAATGGCCCCCCCCTTGGCGCTGCGGCGACAGGCCCTCCCAGTCTGCCGCGCGCCGCGATGGGCCGTACAAGGGCGCCTGGTCGTACGACGGGGCGGCGTCCCGGCTGCCGTAGCCGCCCCGCTGCGAGGGGCCTTCCCAATCGCCGCGGCCACCACGCGGCGGCCCGTCGCCGTACCAACCCCCGCCCCGCGGCGGGCCGTCGCTGTACCCACCGCCCCCCCGCGGCGGCCCGTACCCACCGCCCACCTGTTCAGGCGGTGCGTGCCGGAAAGGGCGGGGGGGGGGGCTCCCCGCGGCGGCAGCCCGCCGCGCCCGTCCATGGCAGGTGCGTCGAGGGATGAGGCTCACACTTGACGGGGCAGTCTCCCCGTGATGGTGATGAGGAGGGGGAGGGGGAAAGCGCGCCCAAACCAATGCCAAGGAGGGCGCGCAAATGAAGCGAAGGGGCCCGCAAGTGGTAAAGGAAGAGGGGTGGGGGGGACCGTGGCGCGAAGACGACGACGGTGCGACGACGGTGCGGCGAGGAAAGCGCGCGCGCGCGCAAGTGATACCCGTCCAGATGGGTCGTCGACAGGGGGGGGGCGCACAGCACCCACCCACGACGGGCCGCCCCACGCTGGCGCGCGCGCGCGCAAGTGATACCCGTCCAGATGGGTCGTCGACAGGGGGGGGGTGCACAGCACCCACCCACGACGGGCCGCCGCACGCTGGCGCAGAACGGCACCTTGGACGCCTGAAGATGGGACCACAGCAAGGGGGAGGTGGCACACGGCGCCGCCCCCCCCTTCGGGCTTTTGTGCCCAGGGACACCAATAAACACACGCCGTGGCGTTCCCCTGCGCGTCCCCTCGCGCAAGGGCACGCCCCAGAGCTCGGGTGGCGCCCCAATCACCACTTTTGCGGTGTGGACAGTCGACTGGTGCACAGAGGGGGGCTCACGCCACCTGAACAGCGCGGTGGCACCACTCATCAGCCACACGGGGGGGGTGTCCACCGACGGGGTTCGCGTCGTCCCCTGCGCGGCGCTCGCGTGGGAGCCTCACGCGCGGTCCGCGTGGCCCCAAAAGAGAGAGCGTGCCCCCCTGCCACGGCTTCATCCGTGTGATCCTCGCACAAGGGTCACCCTATCCCAACGCCGCGCCACTCACGTGGCGCTTCTCAGGAGCAGCACCCACCAATGCCGTTCCGAACGCCTGGGAGGGGTGGGGGAGTGGGGGGGCGCAGGGTCGACGTGGGCGCGCGTCGAGGCGCGCGCCCTCGCGTCGGCCGCCAGTGGGGTGTGTCAATGGATGGTCATGTGCCACCCTCAAAGGAAGCGACCATCCGCCACGGGGGAGTGTGCCCACAGCATCCCCGCGACGTGAGTAGTCGAACACGCCCTTCCCACGCCACCCCATCCGGCTGGGCCCCCCTCCCCCCACACGCAGGACCTGTCAACTGTTTGGCAACGAGCCCCCCCTGCGAAGAGACACGCGGTACGTGATGGGCACCTTCCAGCCCCTGAAGGAAGGTCAGACACGGACGGGCGAGGCCCGTCGAATCCGCGGCTGTCGTTCGCCGCATACAGCTCGTGGTGGCGGCCCAAAGTGGCTGGCAGCGAAACAATCGAACCATTTGTACACGGAAGTATGCGTGGCGGGTCCAAAACAGACATGATTGTTCCAGATGACCTGATTCGGTCGCGTTTCCACGACATTGACTGCATGTTTGCCGCCATGCCGACCGACTTCCGCCGGGTTGGCCTGGGGATTGACTGATCCGTCACACCCACATTGCAAATATAGCGATCCTCGGAACGCCTCCACCCAGCGATCGCCAGACAATCCGCCCCTATTTCATGACAGCGTGTCAGCACCGATCTACCTAACTCCACGGGCGTTTTAGGCCTGCTCTGTCGGGCGTGGTCGGAACGGGGTCGGAAAGGAGCGCCAGCCAATCAGAGGCCGCTCTGAAAGTTCAGTTAGCAAACCTGAAATGAATTGAGACGTCGACGGTGGGTTCGCTCTCAGGGCGGACGTGCGCGAACGGTACGACGCAAGTGGGCACGCGGCCGCCGCTTTTTCTGGTGATCGGAGCAACCGAGGCAGGGGAGCTTGAGAATTTCTTATCAGATTTGTAATAAACTTAAAAAGACAGGTTCGTCACACGAGGCCCGTCGACCCGTTCTCTTCCAAGCCCGTCACACGGTACAGTACCGCGTCACAAGAAGCGATTGGAACGTGGAATGGACGCCAGGCTGCCTCTTGGTGCGCAGTGCTACTGTGTCAGCGAGAGCTCCAGCTGCTCACTTTGTTGTGGCCTGCCTTTGTGCCACAGCCCAGCCGGAGCCATATGCTCTCTTCGGCTTCATCCACAACCGCGGTCGTCCACACTCGCTCGCCCCCACAAGCGCCGGGGAGGATCCTCATCCCCGTTGCCCCTCTTCTGCCTGGTCGCCCCTTATCCCCGGTGTTTCAGTTGCCCCAGTGCCCCTGTCTTAGCCACTCATTCCCTTCTGCCCCTAGAGCTGCGGGACCGAGCAGATGGCCTCTTCCGCTTCCTGCCCGTGGAGCTTCCATCCATCCAAAAGACATTGAGCTCTGCGCTGGTCAGGGGGCCACCACGGTGGCTGGTGCGAGCACGACTGCTGCTCCTGTCCCTCCTGCTGCCCCTTCCCCCCGCCAGCTGCCCCACCCCCGTCTGCTGCCCCCCCCTCGCCTGCTGCGCCCCCCCCGCCTGCGGTCCCCCCCCTGTCTGCAGTGGATCCTCCCCCTCTCGTCGGCTCACGTCGGCGCTCGGGCTCTCTGTCGAGCCCTTCTCCCATAGAGGATGAGATGGCGGCGGGCGCGTCACCAAAAGGAAGCAAGAGGGGGGGGGAACGGCAGCGGCGGCGTGCGCGACACTCGTGGCGATGAGGAGGCGGGGGGTGTTGACGCAGCGGCAGGCGCGTCACCGAGAGGGTGGGCGGAGGGCGACGACCCGGCCAGGGAAAGGATGAGGGCGAGCGACGGCCCAGAGAGCGTATCAGGAAGCCCGAGGTTGGGAGGAAGGCAAAGCAATGTCCAAGCCAAGGAGAAGCAGGGCACACAGTGGGGGGAGAAGGGCAATCAAGAGGCTTGCGGCCTCGGTGAGCGGGAGATGAGAGCGGCGAGAGGTCCGGTGGTGCCCATGAAAGCAAACAGCGAAATAACTACAGCGCATCAGAAGTGATGGGTGCGACAGCCGGCATGAGCGCGCGGTGGGGCGTTGTACTTCCCGTACAAAGTGACGCCGGCGGCGGTGAAAAAGAAGAACAGTGGGGGGAGCCCGTGTGGCACACCGTGCGGAGTGCTGGTTCGGGCTGTACTCTGTCGTACACGAATTAGTTCCGAAGGACTCTCTCTGAAAGTCTCTAATATCTAGACAGAACCCTTGCTTGGATACGGGCAGCCAGATACTCATGGCAATATACTCGGGTACTACCCATGGCCCAAATATCCTTGAGGAGCCCTTGTTCATGCTCGAGATTGTTTCATCGGTCTCAGATTGTGGCAGATGGTCGAGACGCGGATTTGTGGTGCCTGGTGTCGTTCGGCCGAAGGCGCGACCTCTGCCGGAAAAGCGCAATGTGGTCAAGAATGCGTGGGCTACGCGTCTGGCCAGATAGAGCCCCCGCCACCGCCTCGCCGAGCCACCATGTGTGCGTCGTGCCACGCGCCAACGCACAGCCGGTGGCCGCCGCGCGGCCCAAGGCAGCAGCAGCAAGCGCCGAGCGCGCCTTCGCGCGCCCCTCCCCTCCTGTGCTCCCCGCCGCTTGCCGGTGGACTGGTGCACTGCCGGCTTCGCGCGGCGCTCGGACCTGTGCGCCCGCACCCGGCTGTCTGCCGAATTGCCCCCACCCACCGGTCGCCGAGAGGCCGGTCGTTGTCGGCGGCGGCTGGCGCCGGCCGGCGTCGGGGGACGGGCAGCGCGTCGCCACCGCCCGCGGCGGCTCGGTCGTCTGGTCCCCCCCCCCCGCAGCCCGTGGCGGCCCCCGGCACGCGCGCGGCTCACGGACGGTGGTGGACCAGGCGTGGGCGCCGGCGCACGCCGCACGCGCGCCGGCAGAGGGCGACGCGGCGAACGGCGGCAGCCGCTGGCGGGGTGGCCCACTCGCCCCTTCATGGCGGCGGGGGGCTCCCCTCTGTCTCGCGCCGCTGCCGGCGCGACGCGGGCGGCGGCCCGCCGCGGCGTGGCGGCGGTGACGGCGGCGGTGGTGGTGGTGGAGATGATGGCGGTGGTGGCGGCGGCGGCAGCGGCGCCCGCCGGCGCAGCAGTATCGACGTGGCGGGGGTTGGCCCGAGGGGCGCCGTCCGTCGGGTTTTCTGGCGCCACGCCACCGCCGGCGGCTGCGGACGGTGGCGAGGCAGCGGCGGCCGGTCACTCCTCGCCCTCCCCCACCACGTGGACGGTTCGCGGCCATACCACCGTCGTCTCGGCGGGGCGGGCGCTGCAGGCGGGTGGCGCCGTCAGCATCTCCAACGCGCCTTACGTGGCCACCCCCATCCAGGATGGGTGCCCAAAAAAGGCGCAGCTGAGGGCCGTCACCACCGGTCCTGGCGACATCCTTTCCCTCCCCGCCAGTTCCATGACCGTCGACGATCGTCCTTGCACCGGCACCGTGCCGCTGCGGGGCGCCATGGGGACGTCCTTTGACCAGGTGCTGTTGGTGACCCAGTCGGCTCTGATCACGCCCGCCCTCGGCGCGGAAATTCTCGCGTACTCCGCCCACGACCCGGGTCGGTCGGTGCTGATCAAGCAGGGGGGCTTTACGTGCTCGGCGTTCGTGACTACCGAGGACACCATGCTCATCTTCACCACCGCCCCCGCCTCGCCGCCGCCGTCTGTGAGCTGGGCGCCCGACGTGTCGCCGGGGCGGGCGCTGGCGGTGGCCGTGTCTGCCGTTGGCGCATGTCTCTTGGTGGGGGAGGCGACGGGCGGGGCCCGCGGTGGCGACAGCGACGGCGGCGGCTCCGGCACCGCAGGCGCCGGTGGAGGGCGGGGGGGCGGCGGCGACGTGGCCGCAATTGCCGGGAGTGTGGCTGCGGCGGTGGTGGCCGTGGCGGCGGTGGTGGGGGGGGTGGTGGCGTGGCGGGTGCGGGAGCGGCGGGCGGCGGCAGCCGGGGGCGTGGGCGCAGGGGGTGACCCCGCCGGTTCCCCTGCGCCGCCACCACCTCCTGCAAGGACGCAGTCGCCGCCGGCCCCTCCCCAGGGGGCGACGTCGCCTGCCGCGGGCCCCTATCTTCCCGGCAATGCTGCGCTGTCAGCTGACAGTGAGGGGTCTAGCGACGGCCGTGGCGGAAAGGGCGGTGTGCCCGTCGTCGGCGGGGTCGCCGATTGGCGAGGGGCGGCCCGGCAGCCGCCGCAGCTGCAGCCGCAGCGGCGGCAGCCACAGCCGCAGCCGCAGCCGCCACAGCCGCAGCCGCAGCCGCAGCCGCAGCGGCCGCATCCGCAGCCGCAGCCGCAGCCGCAGCTGTCGCCGCCGCCACCGCTGCCGAAGGCGCTCGAGGCCAGCACCATTAGCAGCGTGACGTATGAGAGGGTGTCGGACGTCACGGGCGGCGGGAGGGTGGGCAGGGGCGCTGCGGCTGACGGCGGCGGGTGCGGCTGGGCCGGCCGCGGCGGCGGCGGTCACGACGGTGGCGGCGGCGACGGCGACCAGTGGTTCATGGCGTGGGCCGCAGCGGCACACCCGCAGCCGCCACGGCAGCTGCAGCAGCCCTCATCGCCGCCGCCGTCCATGCCCACGGCGCTGCTCGACACAATAGAAGATGGGGGCTACCAGGACGGCGGCGAAGGCGGCGGCGGCGGCGGTGGCGGCGGCCGCAAGGCGTCGGTCGCCCCGCCGCCCGTGCAGTCGTCCCACGCGCCGTCCGCACGGTCGTCGGGCTTGTCGCTTGGACTTCCAGACGAGCTGTACCAGAGCTTTTGAATATGCGAGGCTGTGGGTGTGCGGAGAGGGGGTGCCATCGCGCGTACCGCCAGGGTCTGCTTGGTGCCTACACGTTTTTTTTCGTGGGGGAGGCGGGGGGCTGGAGTGGTGCCACTGGTCGGTTGGGTGGCTCCGGCGGGGAAGGGGGGGGGAGGCGGCGGCGTTTCCGCGGCCGGGGGCTTTTCTGCACGAAGAGGGGGGGCGGGGGGGCGCCGGTGGAACGGGCGGGCAACACTCACTCAACACTCGCTCAACACCCTCTCAACACTCACTCACTGAGTGACTCAACACTCACTCCACAGCCACTCAACACTCAGAGGCGGTCCGAGACATTGCTGCTCGTTTGTGGCGACGCGTTTGTGGCGCCACAAACGCGACGCCACATCTACATGCGCACTCCGAGACATCCGAGTCCACAGTTTTTTTATCAAAATAAAATGCAGTAATTGCGGGGGCACATTCCATATCATTCATTCAGTCTCGAGGACCTGATGGCGGCTGGTCGGCCTCGGCGAGAATCGAGCCGCCGCGGGCACACACCCCGGCAGCAGTCGCTCCCGCGACGCACCGTCGGATCACGCGGTGACAACACCACCACTCGCTCGTGTGCATCACGACAGCCGCGCCGGGTCACCCGCCGAGCGGTGCGTCTCGCCCTCGACTGGCCCATGCACCAAGGGTGGACAGTCGCGCGAGCCGTGCGTTTGCTTTGACGCACGCGTCGCATCGCTCGTCAGCGCGGCGGACCGTGAGCAGGCGATACCCCTCACCCATTTTTTACTCTCCTCTCTTCTCCCGTGAGCCGCTCCCCAACTCCCCGCTCTCCCCGCACTCGCTGCCCCCCCCTCCCGCACCTATCCCCTACCCTCCCAAGCCCCGCTTTTCTCACGCAGCCTTATGGGTCGTGACGAGGACTGGGAAGATGAGGTGTTTATGGTGAACCTTCACCTTGCCGCTGCGGAGGTGGCGTGCGAGGGCGGGGGGACAGATGGCACCCATAGGATCGAGCTATCGGGCCCGGTCACGTTTGAGGACGTGAGCAGATTTTACGGTCGTCGCTTTCACCGCGCTGTCCGTATGTCCGAGCAATGCTTTTTGCGGCTCGTGGAGATTGTGCGCCCGTACATGCCAACACGCGGAGTGCCATTGGAATGCCGCGTGTTTATGGCTTTGCGATATTATGCGGGCGCTAGTTACTTGGACGTAAGCGCTATCACGAGGACCTCACAAACAACCTTTTTTGACACCGTGTGGGACTTTACAGATGCCACATTGAGCGCGCCGGAGCTGCAAATGGAGATGCCCCTATGGGAGGCTGATTGGCGGCGGCGTGCTGCAGCGGGCTTCCAGAAGCGCGGAAATAGCCCTTTGAACAACATCATTGGGGCTCTGGACGGTATTGCCATTGCTCAAGAGCAGCCGTCAATTGCGGACGTGGCGTGCCCTAAAGACCATTGGTGCCGAAAGGGCTTTTTTGCTTTGAACGTACAAGCCATATGCGACTCCAACTACGAGTTTTTGTGGATGAGCTGTCGCACGCCAGGGTCTTCCCACGACTCGGCCGCGCTCGCCTGCAGCGACTTTGGGCAATTCCTGAACAATAGCAGCCTACCTCTCATCCAGATGCTCATTGCAGAAGGCCTGTGTATCGCGGCAGACGAAGCCTACGGTGACTGCGAGCTGCTGGCGGTGCCATGGCCCGGGGGCGGGGGAGGGAACACATGGCGCGACTCCTACAACTTTCACCAGTCGTCGGCGCGCATCCACATTGAGCAGGCCTTTGGCCAGCTGGTTTGGCGGTGGGGTATCTTTTGGCGTCCACTGCGCATGCCCTTTTTGAAGCGCCCCCTTGTCATCAAGACGGCTTTCCTGTTGCACAACCTGTGCCGCCGCCACGACGCTATGCCCCTGTCGGAGCTTGGCGGTCGCGCTACGGCCAGTCGCACTCTGGTATTGGGCTTGAACGCCACGGGTGGCGAGGACAGCCAGCCCCGTCGCAAGAGGGGCAAAGGATCCGACCTACGGGATCGTATGACTGCCAGTGTGGAGAGCAGCGGGAGGCTGCGCCCCCCTGTGTATCGTATGTAGAATGAGCTAAATAAAACTGTTTTTTATATTGCAACTCAGTGTGAACAGTCGCGCATGAAAGACACACATCCAAGACTCAACCTATTCTCAACATCCCATTACTAAAAACCGCCTCCGCCAAGCACGCAGCGCCAATGCTGCCGCAAGCTCACCTCAGGCTGCCCTCCCCCACCTAACAGCATCTGCGCAGCTTCGCCGAACACAACTGGCCCAGGAGAACCGCAGTACCATACGCCCATGCTCGCGCCTACCCCCCAGCCGCCGCGCTACCCCCCGTCTCTCCCCTTCGGGAACGCCTACAAGCGCTGGGCGCAGGCTCTGCCGCTGGGACCTATGCGCCTCCACGACGCGGCGGAGACCCAAGCCCCCCGCGACAGTGGCCACGCTCACCCACACACATCGCACGTGTGTGAGCCGTAGCCCCTCCCGGCCGGGCCGTGACCCCATCGCTGCGGGACAACGCCCCCTCTTCCGCGCCCCCCCTCCCTCGCCCGCCCGCACGGCCGCGCCCACCGACTACGTCCGCTTGGCCACGACCCCGGAGGTTCTCACCTGCAGGTCCCCAATTGCCAGTCTCAGCCGCCCCGAGCACACCCGTCGCCTGGGTAGGCAGAGGGTCGAGCCGACCGGCACGACCCCCCTCAGCGTCGACCCCCGGAGAGCCGACGTCGTCGTCGGAGCAGGGCGGGCGAACCCTCTTGCTAGACGGCGGCTCGGCGTCACATGCCGCGAGGGCCTCGATGATGCGGCGCTCCAGGCTCTGGATGATGAAGGGAGAGCCCTTGGCAGCCTGGGCGGAAGCCAGAGCGTCGGTGAGGTCCTTGACAACAGCGGCATTGGTGCGCCTGGCCGATGAGCTGGCCATGGATGCAGATGAGGCTGCCATTGCCGTCAGGGCACTCGTCCGCTCGCGCTGGTCCCGCTTGGCCCGCGGTCCGCATGTCCTTCAGAGTGGTAGGGAGGTCGCTTGAGGTCGGCGGCGGGCGCTCTGCCGTCGGCCGTAGGGGAGGGGGCAAAGGCACTTCAGTGTTACGACTCGCAGGAGCCTCCCCGGATGCAGGCGGCGCACGAGGAGACAGCGGGGCATCATGGGGAAATTCAGATGGATGGGAAATTGTGGACGGGTCCATGGTGAGTAGTAGATGGATGGGCGGTGTGGCACAGGATGGAGTCTACAAGGAAGGGGTGAGACACACACAGATGGAAAAGCCCGAGCTCAGCCAGACAGGAGAGGCAAGCAGGTCTTATTCTGTCGAGCAAGCGTTGTTGGAACGGCTCGGAAGCTCCCTCAAGCCGCCCCCTCACCCCCCCCTCACCCCCCTACACGCTATTGCAGTAGCTCGCACGTCCCTCCCAATGGTCGACTGACATTACACGGCGCCCCTCGTAAGCGCACGCACACGAGCTCTCCGTCCTGCCCTCCCCCAGGACCTCCCGCCATTCTGGCGAGAACATGATGTTCTCGCCACTGCGACCCAACGCAGGCCTGAGGTCCGATGAGCGATGCAAATGGGTGCGCCAAAACACGCGGAAGAGGGGAGAAAAGAGGGGAGAGCAATAAAGCACAGCAACGATAAAGAGAAGAGAAAACGGTTCGGAAGATTGCCACACAGCAGCAATAGTGCCCCACAGAGAGGGGTAAGAGAAAATGCCCTCGCGCCAACGGCCGCGCCTCCGCTCCCCCCCCCAGTGACCTCCTACATCCTCATGTCATAGGTGGGTGCCGCACTATTCTCCCGCCACCACCCGCTTGCCTCCCCCCCCTCAGTGAAGTACTGCATCCCCACGTCACGGGCGGGTCCCCCATCTGCCTCCCGCCACCCGCTGCCGGTCTCGCCCCACCCCCTCCCCACTCACCAGACGTACACTGAAAGCCGCCGTCGCCAATGGTGAGGCTGCTGCACAACCTCAAAGCGTCTGGGTGTGGCTGGGGCAGAGGAAAAAACGGGTGCGAATGAACAAGAGTAAAATGAATCGGCCTGTGCACAAGAAGGGGTCAGGCCAAGAACAACCCGCGCCATCCGGCGATCACTCCCCCCCCCCCCCCCCCCCCCCCCGGATACTTCTCCCGCCCCCCCCCTCTTGCTCACACGTTACTGTTGGTTTCCCAACGAACTTCGCGCCAGTCTCTGCTTGCATCGCTGCCCGACACTCAACCCACCGTCAAGACATCGACACTTGCCGTCGCGGGCGTGCCAGGCTTAAAACGGTAGAGCACCTGCATGCACCTGGGGAAGAGCAATAAATGTGATGGAAGCGCCGCAGCCAGCCGGCCACACACCAGCAGAGGTCAGACTGACTATCCTCGTCCCATGAGCAGATTCCACCCCCTCCACCCGCCGTGCAATCAGCCCCCCCCCCCCCCCCCCCCCTGCATTGGCGTGAATCCACTTCATTGCCCGCATGTCTCGGACACGTACCCCACTCTTCTCCCGCCACCTCGGGCCAAAACAATAGAGCAGGCTGGGGCTGAGAAAAAATAGGCGGGAGTCAACTAAAGCAGACAAAACACGGCCATTCAAAATGGGGTCAGACTTCGCGCACTTGAGGCATCGGCCGAGACCCCCTCCCTCCCCCCCCCCCCCCCCCGCTGGTGGCACCCCCCCCCCTTCCCCACACGCCATGGACGGGCACCTCCCCCTCCTCCCGCCACCTGCAGCCTGCCTCGCACCACCCCCCCACACCCACCGCACGAACAGCCCCTGTCGTTGGTTGATGGAAAGCTTGAAACGGGTGAGCACCTGCATGCAGCAAAGGCAGAGGGAAAAATGGGCGGGAATCAAACGGTGCAGGCCCAAAACGGCAACACATGGAGAGGCCAGACCTCGTGCCATCCGTGGCATTGGCCGATGCCCCCTGTCCGCCCCCCCACCCCCATGGCACAGACCCCCTCCACATAATCCATGTCCGACGGGCGGGTGCCCCCCCCTCCTCCCGCCACCCCCCACATGCCCCCCCCCCCCCCGCCACCCGCCCGTCGCACGTCCAACGACAGCAGCCGTCGTCCGGCGAAGAGGCGCTTGCAAAACAGGAAAAGCTGGGTGCTGGGGTCGTGTGAAACGGTGGCGGGAAGCAGACAGCACTGCTGCAACAGAGGCACAAGAAAAGGGTCAGAACAGAGCGGCTGCCACCACCCACCCACCACCCGCGCCCCCCCCCCCCCCCCCGCCGGCCCCCCCCCCCCCCCCCCCCCCCCCGCACGCCACCCCCTGCCGTACCAGTAGACACTGGCCGGCTGCCACCTCGCGCAGTAGCCTCGTGGTCGTCGGACGCAAGGATCGTTGCGGGAGTTTCAAGGACAGCTCAAAGCAGCATAGCTGCAGCGTCGTGCTGCGCCCGGTCCCCGGGTCTCCGGGGTCACGTCGGGGTGGTGTGGTGTGGGGACGCACCACCGAGAAGAGAGCAGTTTGAAATTCTCTGACAGCAGCGACAGGCAGATGCTGGGGTAGTTACTTTCATCCCTGTCCATCATTTCCGTGTAAATATGGTGGCGACCGGCGCCACATTGTGGCGGCGTGTGGCTTTTGCCCAAAGCCACTCGGGAGGCGGCACTGCGATTGTGGCGGCATTGGCAGATGTACGTGGCACCAAGAGCCAATAAAATCGCGCCGCTGCGCGCCACAAACGGGTCGCCACAAACGGAATCGTGTCTCGGAACGCCCCTCACTCCCAGAAATGGCTCCCCGCATCGGGGGGGTGGCATGCCGCCTCAGGCTACACCGGCGGCGGTAGTGGTGCACTGCGTTCAGCTCTCTTCCTCCTTACCCCCCTCACCCCCCCCCCCCCCCCCCCCCCCCCCCCCCCCCCCTGCCGCCTGCAGACACGCAGGCGACGCCGCTGCGGCTCAACGGAGCGGCTCCTCAACTCGGCCCCACTCCACACCTGAAGTGCTCTATGGTGCGTCCCGTAAAAAGTGGACGTGCTCGTGTCGTGATCATGTCAAACATCGGCCACTGGACCAATCAAACCCACACTGCACGACCCATGCACGTCCACTTTTTACGGGACGCACAATAGTTAAGGTGTGCATCCTGGGTTTTCTTTACACACTCTTTTCATGCTACGTGGACCCCTCTCTGTGGCTCAGACAAAATTGGTGACAAAAGGCTTGTCACCAATTTTGTCCCCGCGCCACAGGGCCCATCAGAGGGGGTTGCGTCGCAGCGGCGCTTCGCATACCCGCGGGTCTTGGGCTCGGATGCAGTTTCGGCCCCAGTCCGAGCGCCCCCCCCCTTCCCCGCCTGCATCTTCGCAGGGCCGGGGGTGGTCTTGCGGAGGCCACAGGCCCCCAAGTCGCCCGTAGACGCTGTGGCAGTATTGACCCCCAGGTAGGGGGGCAACACGTGCCATGCATGGGGCGGCAGGCCACTAGCCTGATCCGTTCCTCCCCCTGCATTTGGGTCCATATTCCCTAAGTTTGGGATAGTTAGCTTAGTAGTAAATCCAACTTGGATTTGAGGGTTTTCTGCATTTATCGTCTTGAATTTTCGTGTGGCCCGGTGGGCAGGTGCTGGGGTGGGAGATTCTGAGTGGCGAGATTCTGAGTGGACCCTGGGGGGATAAGGGGAGGGACAGCGGGGCTTGGCCCTGCGTCCCCGTCCCGACCAAGAAACTGTTGGACCACACACCATCCTCTTGTTTGTCCGTGGGGGGTTTGCCCCACAACAGGGACAGAGTGTGTGCGACTTGCACTTCTTCCGGTTCCTCCGACACGGGAGGCAGCCCTAGCACACCGCCCCAACTTGGGTGCCGTGTGTGCTTGTGGTTTTTGCCACATTTGGTGGAGCAGCAGGGGACAGAGGTAAACTTTACCTCCGGGTGCACCCGGGTGTAGGGGGCCCTCTGTCTCAGAGGAACGGTGGTCTTGGACCGTGTCATACGGATCGTCAGCCAACATGGCTAGCTCGGACCCCCCGTCGTCCGGGGAGTACACGGGTGACGCACGTACTTCAGTGCCTTTGAGTACTGGTGAGACACAGGTGGGTTTACCTGGGGTCGCAGAGGGACTAGAGGTCCCTCAAGCCAGCAGGACTGGAAGTACGGGCGGGCAACAGGCCACCCCGACTCAGTCGGGAGTTCACTCGGGTGACACTTCTGATGTGGGTGGGCCGAAGTCTGGCCACCGCGTGGTATACTCAACGGGAACGTCCCAAGGGGTAAGGACTGTCCCCGCGGGTTCCACTCGGGTTGGAGCCAACTTTGGCTTGGAGTCGTCGCCAACTAGGCTTTCGGAGGACGGTGGACCTCCGTTGGTCGGCGATGGGCTCGCGCCCATGCCCCCGGTTGAGACCCCTGAGGAACGTGGTTACCCCTCAGGTGGACTCCCGGAGGCGGACCGAGACTCAACTGGAGTCGTCAATCCACTCCTCGCGGAAACTGTCCGTCGGGAGGCGACCAATGTGTTGCGGCAGACTTTGCCGGACCTGGTGGTCACGATGACGAATACTATTCTGAATCAGATTGTGGCGAGTTTGCCAGATGGCCTTAATGTCCAGACCGGATTGGGGCTTTCGAGCCCGCAGGCGCAGGGGGAATCCCCCCTTACGCCTATCTCTGGTCGCCCCGAACTGGGGGCGACACCTGTGACTCCCAACGAGGGAGCCACACCATACTCGGTAGGGCGTACGCCCTTCACGAGGGAGTTCCCCCCGGAAACGCCGGCGGCTACACCAAGCGCGCCGCGCCGGACTACAGGCACTGAGAGTGAACTTACCCCAGTGCCACAGCGGCTGTTCCCTCAACGTGAGGTGCCGCCCAAGATCCAGGTAGCCAACCCGGTCTACCAGAGGATCTTTGACTGTGAGACCTACGCCCTCCACAACAAGTCGGTGGCGTATGGTCCTGACCAGGCCCGAGCCATGGGCCGTGCCAAGAAGAATGCACTTCATTCTTTTGGGCACAAAGCGGAGTGGGACGGAACTCCCCCCCTCCGTGTCTTTGAGTTCCTACGTCGTTTCACAAAAGCCTGTGACGACAATGCCATAAGTGAAGGCATGGCTTTTTACATGCTACAGGAGTTTACGAAGGGCGACCTACGGACAGAACTTATGTCCGTCATGCCCAGCTCCTCAAGTGGAGGCGCTGGGGAGGTGACGTCCTATTTGGAGCTCGTCAACTGGTTGTTGAGAGCCATGGTTGATGAGGCAGCGTTGGCTTCTCAAGTCGAGGAGTTTACGCAAGCCCATCAGGAAGAGGCGGAGGACGAGTTGTCCTTTGCGGAGCGAGTCCGTAAGCTCAACAATCTTTGTGGGTTTCTTCATCCACAAGCTGTGGTGAAGAGTCGGTTTGTGGAGGGACTCCATTGGTCAGTCCGGATGGAGACCCGGGAGCATAACACTACCCGGGCGACCCTGGCCGAGTTGGCCAGGTTCGCCTATCGCAGAGGCGAGGCCTACCGCAAGTTGCGGGAGGAACAACGCCAGGAGCGTCAGGCAGAGTTGGCCAAGGAACGGGAGGAGGCGCGCCAGGCCAGAGAGTTGAGAGAGGCACGCCGAATCCGCAAGGAGAGGGTGGTAGCTGCCGTGGGAACTTACCAGGGTATCCCTTCGTCTTCCCCAGTTGGGAAGACCCCTCCCGGACCGGACCATCGGTGTTGGAACTGCAACTCCGATGGTCACTGGGCATATGATTGCCCCAAGTTGAGTAAAGGCATCCAAAAACTTGTTAGGAATGCGAGTAAAAAGTCGGCTACGAACGAAGTACGTTCACGCCGCGAGGGTGGGTCTCGACCGGTCGTTGCGGTCGCCACACCCTCTGCGGAGGAGGCGGACACGTCGTCCTCGGACTCGTCGTCTTCCTCCCCGCCCTCAGATTCGGACGCCAAGTCGGCGGGAAACGAATGACCGTTGGGGCTGGTCGTCCGAAGCTCACAACGGCAGCCTCGGCCAAGTGGGCCAGGAGGACGAACCAACCGTGCCGGATACTGCGGCGACCTAAGGGAGTCCGCCCACCTCGGGTAGGACTCCCCAAGAACGTAAACCCACGTCGGGTCATCGCGGTGCTGACGGGTGAGAACTTCCAGGTGGCTGGACGGGTGCAACTTGCCCCCGGCCGTGCATGCTGTACCCGTATCGTACTTGATACCGGGTCAGGAGCCTCCTTGATACGCAAGTCGCTATTACCAAAGGAGGTGAAGCTCCAACGCTGGAGGTCCAAAGCTGACCATATGATTGACATCAATGGTGGGGTACTTCCCATCGTTGGTGCCGTGACCCTACCAACTAGGTTGGGGACCCATGAGGTCGACGTGACCTATGGCGTAGTTGAGAATATATCGGTACCCCTGCTTCTGGGTACCCCTGATGTTGTTACACAAGTGCCTTTGATTTGTGGCCCTGAGTACTGGGTCAAGTTGATGAATGGGGAGACTATCCCCATCCTTGGTAAGGGAAAGTCTGTGGCTCCTGTGACAGTCTCACAGTCGAAGCCTGTTTGCTCTGTGAGGGAAGGGTTTACTGCTACCCTGCGTTTAGCCCGCAAAGTCACGTTGTCCCCCAACTCGGTGGCGCACGTTGATGTTGTAACTGATTTTACGGGGAACGGGTTGGTGCACCCTCACCCCCGTCTTGCTCGCAAGCACCAAGTGCATGTTGCCCTTGGCACGATGGACTCCAAAGCCGGAGTCCCGTGGAGGATCCAGGTGATGAACCTGAGCCCGACGCCCAAGTACTTCAAGTCGGGAGCCAAGTTCGGCTATATCGACCAACACGAGGGACCGGTAGTAGCGGTCACCCTCAACGCGGGCGCAAGTAGCGACCCGAAGTCCGGAAAGGAGAAGCATCAAACCAAGTCGGCTGCCTCTCCTCGACCCCATGTGAACATGGAGGGTGTCCCCCCCAGGTTGAGGGTTCAAGTTGAACGCCTCTTGGACCAATATCACAAGCTGTGGAATGGTCAATTGGGACTCATGAGAGCCACCCAACACCGGATCGAGTTGAAGCCCGGTGCACCCCCTATACGCCAACAACCGTATAGGGGAGGACCTCGTTCAAGGGCCCTCGTTAAGGAGCAAGTTGCTCGCATGGAGGCCCTCGATGTGATCGAGGCCAGCAACGCCGAGTGGGCGAGTCCGGTGGTTATCGTCCCCAAAGTTGATGGGACCCCCCGGTTTTGTATCGACTACCGTAAGCTCAACGAGAGCACGGTGAAGGACAGTTATCCCCTACCTAGGATGGATGACTGTCTGGACTCTCTGGGGGAGGCAAACGTGTTCTCTACCCTGGACTGTAACGCGGGGTACTGGCAAATTCCCATTGCCCCGGAGGACAGGCATAAAACTACCTTTACCTGTCACTGTGGTACCTACCAGTGCAAGCGCCTACCGTTTGGTCTGTGTAACGCGCCGGCAACTTTCCAGCGCGCTATGGACATGATTCTGGCCGGAGTACGGTGGCAGATCTGTCTTGTGTACCTAGACGATATCATTGTGTTCCCCCGAAGTCCGGAGGAACACATTGGCCATCTTGGCCAGGTGTTCAAGCTACTTGCTGACGCCGGTGTGTCACTGAAGGCGAGTAAGTGCCACCTCTTTACTCAAGAGGTGGAGTACTTGGGACATGTTGTCCATCCGGGGCGTCTCAGTGTTAACGAGAAGAACTTGAGGGCCATTCGTAAGGCTCAGTACCCCCGGACCCAGACCCAGATGAGGAGCTTCCTCGGGATGTGTAACGTGTACCGACGTTTCACCAAGGGCTTCGCCAAGGTGGCGAAGCCGTTGAATGAGCTAGTGAGCTCAACGCTACCGAAGAACCTGCCTCCCCCAAGTCGGGTGGAGCAGGAATCCTTTGAGACTCTTCGGGACCTTCTGCTGAAGCCCCCCATCTTGGCTATTCCCAGGTTGGGAGGCCACTACATCCTGGATGTGGACGCTAGCTACGACCAACTTGGTTGTGTGTTGCTTCAGCAGCAGCCGGACAAGGAGTACTTGCCGGTGGGATACTTTAGTAAGGGGCTGAACTCGGCCGAGAAGAACTACGGAGTCACCGAGTTGAAAGGACTCGCAGTGGTGTGGGCGGTGACGTCACTTCGTCACTACCTGGAGGGTGAGAAGTTCCTCATCCGCTGTGACCACCGCGCGTTGCAGTTCATCTTTAAGACGGACTGTACGAACACTCGTCTCAACCGGTGGAGGGTGCGACTGGCACCCTTCAACTTTGACATTGAGTACCGACCTGGCAGGCAACATGCCCTTGCCGACGGCCTCTCTCGGGTACCTACCGAGGGGCTGGACACTAACCCAGTCGATGAGGACATCCCCATCGTGGGGGTAGTCACGCGCTCGGGTCAGGCGTTGAACCCCGAGGCGCCAGGGAACAAGAAGTACTTGCCCCTGTCCCTGGACGAGGTGGTGAAGGCCCAGGCCGAGGATCCCTTCTGCAAGTCGCAGAGGGATATACTGGATACGGTGGTTGAGACGCGCTTCTTTCTGGGAGACGATGGCCTCCTCATGAGGAGGGGGGTATTCCAGGGGACCGAACAACTTGTCGTCCCCGCATCCCTCAAGGACAGTATCCTTGAGAGGGAGCACAACGCTCCCACGGGTGGACGCCTGGGGTCTAGTAAACTGTACCAGACCCTGAGGACCAGGTACTACTGGCCGTCCATGGTGGTGGACATCTACAGTTGGGTGGCTGCCTGCACAAGTTGTGCACAGAATCGTCTGATGGAATGGCGGCCTAGTACGGCTATGCTATTGTTCCCGGCCAAGGAGCCCTTCGCCGCGTTGGCGATGGACATCCTTGGGCCACTGCCCGTGACCGAGGAGGGCAACCAGTACCTCCTGGTCATCTGTGACCGCTTCTCGAAACTTACGCGAGCGATCCCACTGGCAGAGATCACGGCCATGTCGGTCGTGTCAGCCTTCCTAGATCACTGGGTTGCCGCGTATGGCATCCCAGATAGTACACTATCGGACAATGGACCGCAATTTGCGTCTGTACTGTTTCAGGGAGTGCTGGATATGTTGGGAGTTAAGGCAAAGTATGCCACCCCCTACCACCCACAAACTAATGGGCAGGTGGAGCGCTTCAACAAAACTATTGTTAGGCAGCTACGCCACTATGTGAGTGAGCACGTAAAGACGTGGGACCAATACATTTCTATCCTTACTACTGCCTACAATTCGCAGGTTCACTCATCTACAGGGGAAGTACCCCTCGCTTTTGTGACCCCCCGTCGCGTGCGGTCTATTGCCGTGCGGCGGTCGCTCCCAACTAGGGAGGATGGTGGCAGTACGCCTACTCCTACTGAGAGCAAGGCGGAGTTCGCCGCTAGGCTTGAAAACCTCATCCCTAAAGTCAGGGCTGAGATGGACAAAGCACAAAAGCGCTACAAGCGTACCTTTGACAAAAAGGTGCGCAATGCTAAACATGTCCCCGAGCAGGGTGACTGGGTGCTGGTACACTCGCACACCCCAACTGGGGGTAAGCTGGTATTCCAGACGAAGGGACCGTACCAGGTCCTTCGTACTGATGGGCGGCGCTTCACCATCGAAAGTGACGATGGGGTCCGCACAGTGAACGGACAGGACGTGGTCAAAGTTGCACCACCGCCTGCAGGAGACCCAGCTTGGGCGCGTGCGTTGGAATCGTGGCGCCTCCCCTCACTGCCTGCGGCCAAACAGGGCCCACAGGAGTTCGTGTTCGATAAGTTCATCGACCACGGATGGGATGAAGACACTGACCGCCTCATGTTGAGGGTGCGTTGGTTTGGCTACAAAGCCAAGGATGATACGTGGGAGTATGTGGAGGACCTTCCCGCTGAGAAGGTCCGGGCGTACTGTGCCCGGAATGAGATAGACCCTAACAGCCCTCCCTTAACGTGAGGGAAGGCCGAGCAACAGTGCCAAGAGAGTGCTTCAAGTCGAAGTGGTACGCAGAGTGGCTTTTAACTACAGCCCTAACCCTCACACTCTCACAACAAAGGCAGCTGCCAACTAGGCACGCATGCTAGACTCTCCCACTCCACTGCCCTCGCCCTCACGTGGAGGCGAGCGGCGAGACCCACGCCGATAACGGTCTCCACTTGTTGGAGGGGGCGGCGGCTCCAAGTCGGAACCGTCGCGTCCCTCACGGTCGCGCAAGTGGCGCCGACCGTGGCCACTCTTCTGCCTGGTCTTGCGCGCAAGTTTGCGACGCAGACGCTGGACAGACTCCGTCTCCGACGGGGTAGAGGACTCCGAAACGGAGTAAGACAACTCGTCTTCCGATACGGAAGGAGAGCGCCGCGAGTGTCGGCGACGACGGCGAGGAGGCGAATATGCCCGGCTCGCGCGACGTTTGCCACGCCCAAGTGGGGCTGGCTGGGGCATAATAGCCCCAATGCGAGCCAACTCGGCTGTCATAAACTCCGCCACCGACTCGCAACTCGCGGTCGCCACTGCAGTACGAACGCGCTCCTCAAGTTGAGGAGTCTCGGAACTCTGTAGGGTTGCGGTCGACGCGGCCAACCAGGAAATGGTGCGCACCAACGTGGTGATCATCATCTCTGAGGTCAGAGGCGTGGGCGGCAACACAAACTTGGGGTATACCGTCAGGAGGGTGGCCCCCAAGTTGGGGGACACCGGGGTGGAAGACTCCACGGCCACGCTGATCGGGATGTTCCCGTGAGGTTGGAAAGGAACAGGAGGAAGCGGAGGGGCCCGCCGAGGTGGCGGTACCCGGGTGTAACTGCGACCCCGACTTGGGGCCCCCGCAGTGGGTTGAGTCATATGGTCATCATAGGACGGCACGGCCATAACTATGGGCTTGTCCGGGGGTGGCGCAGTGTGGCGATCCACCCCCGGGGCATACGGGTAGTCCCCGATGCCCAACCCCTCTCGTAGGACCACACGGCCGTCGTGAAGTTCACGAGCGACCCACACGAACTGGCGAAGTGCGCCATCGTCCTTGGGCCCACGAGTGGGGCGGCGCAACTTGTGCTCAATGCTCTCCCACTCGATAAACTTATGGAGCCGGAGCATCTCCTCAAGTAGAGTGAGTTGTCCTGATGAGCACCCCTCAGCAACTAGCTGAGGGGTGAGCTGTTCCAAACCTTGGAGGAGCCGGAGGGGGAGATGCCAGAGCATCCCCCGCCGCTGAACACAGGACACCCAGGTCGACATGACCTCGAGGAGCCACTGGGTGGCCAACATGGCCCACACCAGGTGATCAGGGGCAGCCGTCAACATGACGGAGCCGAAGTGGTCAAGCAACCGTGGCAACAACGCCGGGAACCCGTAGGGGTGTAGCACAATAGGAATCCGTCGCACGTCCACTCTCAGGGAACACTCACCAAGGGGGATCGGCACCAACGTCACCGGGAGGCCAAGGTTGCTGTCCTTGGAGCGCAAGCCACGGGACCAAGATGGGAGCCCAAATGGGAGGGGTTTGTTGTTCTACCTTGGCCGGCGGTGGATTCGCCACCGGCCCCCTCGTTATAAACCCTCGGAGACACTACTAACTACCCTCCACCCCAAGATGCAAGTCCCTCTGGTCATACGTAACTTATAGATACCGTGACCAGTACGAACTATCAAATTGAAAGTTAAGGGTTAGAAGTAGCCCCCCTGATATTAGGGTCACAATACGGACAACCATATTGCTACATATCCCCCCCTTAGATTCGGCCCGTCCTCGGGTCGAGTTGCATTCGGGGTACCGAATGTAAGTGGGTCGCGTGACCGTTTACCCGTCGGGTGGGGCTTTGCGCCCCGTCGCGACAGACACCCCTTTTCGAGGTTGTCTCAGGGGGGTGCCCCCCTTTGCGTGGTACACACACACGATCCGTTTTCCGGACCGTTAAATTCCCGATGCGGGTTGCTGTTCACGCCCCCCCTTTCCGAGGGGTGGTGCAAGCGGATCCGCCACCAGGTGCCTGGTGGTAGGGGGGCCCCTCTCGTGTGGACGATTGAGTGGGGGGCGGGGGCTGCCCGCGTTGCGTGGGGGCGGTTGGGGGTGACCCCCTTTGCTTACCCCGTGTGTGGGGGTGGCCCCGTCCCGCCCAGGTGCCTGGGTGGAGCGCGGTCGTAGCCCCGTGGGGCGCGGGTCGACCCGCGTGCCTGCGGCGCTTCTCGTGGCCGTTTGTGGTCATAAGCGCGGGTGCCCGCGCTTCCCTGGCTCGTCCCGGTTAACCCACCGTACCGGGTCGTAGCCGTCGACGGCTTGTGCAGGGGACTCCGCACCCGTTATCATGTCCTATCCCCAGGTGCTTGAAGAGGAGGAAGACCTCCTGATCGGGGAGGAGATGGAGGACGACGCGCCTGTCGGTCCCGACGCCGCGCGTTACGGGGTGAGCTCGTCTGACGACGACGGGCCTGCGGTGTCCGTCCGTCTATCGGCCGGAGGACTGTCGTCCGTGTGCAGCGGCACGACGGTGCCGTCGGCCGGAGGTCAACCCGGCGGTCAACCGCGCGTGGCGGCTTCTACCCCCTCTCTGCCGGCTGCCCGGATGGAGCCTGGTGCCGGTGCCGGCTCACCGCAGGTACCTCAAGATGGTCCGCCCTGCGGCGGAGGTGGCGACCCGCAGCCGACTCCGGCTGGTCAAGGTGGTCCGGGGGTCCGGGCCGGTGACTCCTCGAGGCGGTCCCGACGTTGACGCGGGTGGTGGTGGCGGTGCGACACCCGGTGCGGTGGGTCAAGACGGTGCGGGTGTCCGCACGGCCGGGGCTCCGGCTCCGGAGGCTGTCCAAGTGCCTTCCACTTCCGAGGCGGGGGCTACGCCGACGGGTGGTGCCGGCGCCGGTACCATACCCGCGGTGCCGCGGGTGTCGAGCGGTCAAGACGCTCCTTCTCCCATGGCGGTTGACACCGGGAGTTACTCCGGGCGGGCGCCCGCCCTTCTTCTTCCTCCTCGGCCTCGTCCATCTCCGACGTCGGCCCCTCTGCCGGTGGTGCGTCCCCCGGCGCCCCCGATTCTTCCTGGTCCTGCCCGGGTTGCCCCGTTGGGTGGCGGCGTCGCCGTGGCGGCGGGTCAACCCGCCATGTCGGTGTCCGACTTGGTGGCTCGGGTTCGAGGCCTCACGGTGCAAGAGTCGATGGAGTCCGATGGGCGTATGCGGGTGGACTTCCACCTGGTGCATCCCCGTGGAGAATCCTCCGGCGCGTCAAGGTGGACCCGTGCTGGGAGCGGGAGTTGGTGCGGCTGGTCAACCAGCCGAACGCGGTCCGGGTGGAACACCATTGGATCCTGAGTCAGCCGGACGACCGGCATGCGCAGCTCTGGCGCACCCCGGGTGGGACGGGGTGAGGTCTACCTCGACCCCAACTTCGGGGTCTGCGACTTGATTGCCCCCCGCGTTGCCGCGGGAGATTGACTACCCGGCTAGTGCTCGGGGGATTGCGGCGGCGGCGGAGCCGGTTGCGTTTGGGGAGACGGTGAGCCCGTACGGTCGGTATCCCGACTTTGACTACTACCCGGGGGTACCCCCGTATCTGTCGTTGACGGCTCCCTACCCGCCCATGGCGGGGTTGAAAGTCGGCGTCGAGTGGCGACGTAAACCATGGTGTCATGGCCGATGCGTTCCGCACGGATATAACGTGTGCGTTGCAGACCGGCAACGGTCGTGCTCCGGTATACACTCCCCGTGCGCCCGCCGCTATGGCAGGAGGGGTGGGAACCCGCCCCTGCTTTCCGGTTTGACACCGGCTCCTGCCTCCGATACTTCGGGAGTGTGTTGGCCTCCCGGCCGGTCCACCCGTTGCAGGGTACCTTCACCCTTGAGGTTACCCTCGGGCAGGCTTCATCCTTCTTGCTGTCCGTCCGCCGGCAGGGTCGTCTGTTTCATCTTCCGACGGGTGTCCGTCGGCACATCGCGCAGTTGGGCGTGGATCTGATAGCTGCCAAGACCGGGTTGGCCCGGGAGTTCGAAGCCCTGCTGGCTGTTCACGATGCCGTGAACTGGGCTGGGGTGTTGGCCCTTCCCCCGTACCGGGACCCGCAGGCTGGGGCTTCCCCCTTGCCTCGTCACTCGTTGCGTGTCCGGCGTACTCAGCCGGGTGAGCCTAGTTGCCATGGGTGGGCGTCCACCGAGGCCGTTCCTGACCTGGGTATTCCCATGGTTATCCATGACCCTCTTCAGGTCCTTGCTCCGTGGTTCGGTAACCCGATGCCGGCGGCGGTTGGCCGTCGTCCCCGAGAGTGGGGCTCTGTGGGTGGGGAGCGTGAGGTGTCCCGTCGTCGGGCGGAGTACCGCCGTGGTTTACGGTGGAGCCCCTTCGGTAGGGTCCTACCGGCCTCGTGTCAAGTGCCACCGGCTCCGGTGGTAGCCGTGTCGGCTCCTGTGGCTCTTCTGGCTGCGCCAGTGTCACCTCCCCCCCTGTCCTACATGACGGGGGTCCCCGTCTCTGGTATGAGGGCGTTGACGCCCTTGTTACCCGCGCAATGCGTGGGGATCTCTCTGTTAGCTGGGGGGATATCCCCCCAGGTGCTGCGCTGGTTGGGTCCGCGCGTTGCTTCGGTGGCGTGCTGGACCGCCTCCAGAAAGCTCTGGAGGACGTGGAGGCTGGCCGCAGCACCCTCGTCCAGCTATGCACCGAGGTAACTCGGGTGGTCGACCGTCGTGACGTTGCCGACCGTGGAGCACGGAGGTCTACGCGCT
>CM020618.1:23002469-23031433 GCA_009829735.1 Pyropia yezoensis
TACCGAATGTAAGTGGGTCGCGTGACCGTTTACCCGTCGGGTGGGGCTTTGCGCCCCGTCGCGACAGACACCCCTTTTCGAGGTTGTCTCAGGGGGTGCCCCCCTTTGCGTGGTACACACACACGATCCGTTTTCCGGACCGTTAAATTTCCCGATGCGGGTTGCTGTTCACGCCCCCCCTTTCCGAGGGGTGGTGCAAGCGGATCCGCCACCAGGTGCCTGGTGGTAGGGGGCCCTCTCGTGTGGACGATTGAGTGGGGGCGGGGGCTGCCCGCGTTGCGTGGGGGCGGTTGGGGGTGACCCCCTTTGCTTACCCCGTGTGTGGGGTGGCCCCGTCCCGCCCAGGTGCCTGGGTGGAGCGCGGTCGTAGCCCCGTGGGGCGCGGGTCGACCCGCGTGCCTGCGGCGCTTCTTCGTGGCCGTTTGTGGTCATAAGCGCGGGTGCCCGCGCTTCCCTGGCTCGTCCCGGTTAACCCACCGTACCGGGTCGTAGCCGTCGACGGCTTGTGCAGGGGACTCCGCACCCGTTATCATGTCCTATCCCCAGGTGCTTGAAGAGGAGGAAGACCTCCTGATCGGGGAGGAGATGGAGGACGACGCGCCTGTCGGTCCCGACGCCGCGCGTTACGGGGTGAGCTCGTCTGACGACGACGGGCCTGCGGTGTCCGTCCGTCTATCGGCCGGAGGACTGTCGTCCGTGTGCAGCGGCACGACGGTGCCGTCGGCCGGAGGTCAACCCGGCGGTCAACCGCGCGTGGCGGCTTCTACCCCCTCTCTGCCGGCTGCCCGGATGGAGCCTGGTGCCGGTGCCGGCTCACCGCAGGTACCTCAAGATGGTCCGCCCTGCGGCGGAGGTGGCGACCCGCAGCCGACTCCGGCTGGTCAAGGTGGTCCGGGGGTCCGGGCGGTGACTCCTCGAGGCGGTCCCGACGTTGACGCGGGTGGTGGTGCGGTGCGACACCCGGTGCGGTGGGTCAAGACGGTGCGGGTGTCCGCACGGCCGGGGCTCCGGCTCCGGAGGCTGTCCAAGTGCCTTCCACTTCCGAGGCGGGGGCTACGCCGACGGGTGGTGCCGGCGCCGGTACCATACCCGCGGTGCCGCGGGTGTCGAGCGGTCAAGACGCTCCTTCTCCATGGCGGTTGACACCGGGAGTTACTCCGGGCGGGCGCCCGCCCTTCTTCTTCCTCCTCGCCTCGTCCATCTCCGACGTCGGCCCCTCTGCCGGTGGTGCGTCCCCCGGCGCCCCCGATTCTTCCTGGTCCTGCCCGGGTTGCCCCGTTGGGTGGCGGCGTCGCCGTGGCGGCGGGTCAACCCGCCATGTCGGTGTCCGACTTGGTGGCTCGGGTTCGAGGCCTCACGGTGCAAGAGTCGATGGAGTCCGATGGGCGTATGCGGGTGGACTTCCACCTGGTGCATCCCCGTGGAGAATCCTCCCGGCGCGTCAAGGTGGACCCGTGCTGGGAGCGGGAGTTGGTGCGGCTGGTCAACCAGCCGAACGCGGTCCGGGTGGAACACCATTGGATCCTGAGTCAGCCGGACGACCGGCATGCGCAGCTCTGGCGCACCCGGGTGGGACGGGGTGAGGTCTACCTCGACCCCAACTTCGGGGTCTGCGACTTGATTGCCCCCGCGTTGCCGCGGGAGATTGACTACCCCGGCTAGTGCTCGGGGATTGCGGCGGCGGCGGAGCCGGTTGCGTTTGGGGAGACGGTGAGCCGTACCGGTCGGTATCCCGACTTTGACTACTACCCGGGGGTACCCCCGTATCTGTCGTTGACGGCTCCCTACCCGCCCATGGCGGGGTTGAAGTCGGCGTCGAGTTGGCGACGTAACCATGGTGTCATGGCCGATGCGTTCCGCACGGATATAACGTGTGCGTTGCAGACCGGCAACGGTCGTGCTCCGGTATACACTCCCGTGCGCCCGCCGCTATGGCAGGAGGGGTGGGAACCCGCCCCTGCTTTCCGGTTTGACACCGGCTCCTGCCTCCGATACTTCGGGAGTGTGTTGGCCTCCCGGCCGGTCCACCCGTTGCAGGGTAC
Source organism: Pyropia yezoensis (assembly GCA_009829735.1). Classification (NCBI taxonomy): domain Eukaryota; phylum Rhodophyta; class Bangiophyceae; order Bangiales; family Bangiaceae; genus Pyropia; species Pyropia yezoensis. The sequence goes on from CM020618.1 coordinate 23,004,512, forward strand.
CTTCACCCTTGAGGTTACCCTCGGGCAGGCTTCATCCTTCTTGCTGTCCGTCCGCCGGCAGGGTCGTCTGTTTCATCTTCCGACGGGTGTCCGTCGGCACATCGCGCAGTTGGGCGTGGATCTGATAGCTGCCAAGACCGGGTTGGCCCGGGAGTTCGAAGCCCTGCTGGCTGTTCACGATGCCGTGAACTGGGCTGGGGTGTTGGCCCTTCCCCCGTACCGGGACCCGCAGGCTGGGGCTTCCCCCTTGCCTCGTCACTCGTTGCGTGTCCGGCGTACTCAGCCGGGTGAGCCTAGTTGCCATGGGTGGGCGTCCACCGAGGCCGTTCCTGACCTGGGTATTCCCATGGTTATCCATGACCCTCTTCAGGTCCTTGCTCCGTGGTTCGGTAACCCGATGCCGGCGGCGGTTGGCCGTCGTCCCCGAGAGTGGGGCTCTGTGGGTGGGGAGCGTGAGGTGTCCCGTCGTCGGGCGGAGTACCGCCGTGGTTACGGTGGAGCCCCTTCGGTAGGGTCCTACCGGGCCTCGTGTCAAGTGCCACCGGCTCCGGTGGTAGCCGTGTCGGCTCCTGTGGCTCTTCTGGCTGCGCCAGTGTCACCTCCCGCCCCTGTCCTACATGACGGGGGTCCCCGTCTCTGGTATGAGGGCGTTGACGCCCTTGTTACCCGCGCAATGCGTGGGGATCTCTCTGTTAGCTGGGGGGATATCCCCCCAGGTGCTGCGCTGGTTGGGTCCGCGCGTTGCTTCGGTGGCGTGCTGGACCGCCTCCAGAAAGCTCTGGAGGACGTGGAGGCTGGCCGCAGCACCCTCGTCCAGCTATGCACCGAGGTAACTCGGGTGGTCGACCGTCGTGACGTTGCCGACCGGTGGAGCACGGAGGTCTACGCGCTTACGCGTGAGTGGCCTCCCTCGGGCAGTGGGTCTACCCACTGAGGAGTGCTATTGTTTGTGCGGGAGAGGGCCCCGGCAACCCTTATGGTAGCCGGGTAGTAGTGAGTATAAACTCATCCCCCGCTGGGGGCATTGCTTGCCTCTGTTTGCTGCCCTGGGGAGTACCCCTTCTGGCTCAGTGGTGCCTTGCCTCCCGTCCAACTTCTTCCGGTTGGTTCATGCTTGGGGAGGTTATCCTCCCTCACTTTGTGTCTTGGATTTGGGAGGTCATCCTCCCGTGTAAGCCCCCTAGTTACTTCGATATTATCGAGGTTAGCCTTTACCTTTAAGTTAACTTATTAAGGTTCAGGTTTTACTTAGTTACCTAAGCTTAGCTCTACTTAGTTACCTAAGCTTGGTTCGACTTAGAAACCTAAGTCTGATTTGACTTAGAAACCTAAGTCTGCCGTAACCATGTCACACCCTACTTAGTAGGTATAAGCCTCACCCCCCAACAGCCGATGTCGGTGTCGGTTGGGTTGTTACAGTAGGCGTCGTCGCCTCATGTAAGGCATGAGTAGTTGGCGGGGTATATTCGCCGCCTGTTCCCAGGTGGGTGAGTCGTATCCGACCCACATAACCTTGACGTACCAGGGTCCTGGTATGTCCGGGTCGGTGTGTCCGACCACGCTCTCTACTTGGTATGGAATCCCATCCGGTCCCACCGGGTCATCCGACCGGTGGGTTGTAAGAGCTTCATGTAGCAACCCAGCCGGTACCGGCTGAGGCTGTTCCGGCTTCGGAGCAGGTGTGACATCATTCATACTGATGCGTTGGATCTCCGTATCGGAGTGTAAGATAACAGAGTGGTCATCTCTGTGGAGGATCTGGTACGGTCCCTTGACCGGTTGCATAAGCTTGTTCCCTCGGAACTTCTGGTGTCTGATATAGACCCAGTCACCTGTTACCAGGGTTGCGTTGCGCACCCGTAGTCGGGCGTCGAAGTTCTTCTTATACCGAAGTTGTGTTCTGTCAAGGGCACCCTTGAGCTTAGGAATCATCCACGATAGCTTGGCCAACCAAGCTAGGTGGATGCGTTCGGCGGGTCGGCCCGTCGGTGTATCATACCGAGTGCACCTGCCGGGTGGCAGCGTCAGGTTACCGACGCCTAGTGGCATGACCCACTCCAGCGGAGCAATGTTTGTGCTCCGATGTGGCCTGGCATTGTATGCCAGGGTGAGTACGGACAGAAGCCTGTCCCAAGTGTTCGTGTGCTCGGCCACGTAGCACTGTAGCATCTTTACGATGGTGCGGTTGAACCGCTCCACCTGCCCGTTGGACTGCGGGTGGTAGTCGGATGCCCGACGTGGTTCGATACCGAACATGCCCAGGACCTTAGTGCAGAATGCTGACGTAAGGTTTGCTCCGTTATCGGAGAGGAGTTGCTTCATGACTCCGTATGCACTGATCCAGTGGTCAACCACTGCGTTCATAATCGTGTATGCCGTATCATTCGGGATGGCTGCCGCTCGTGACAGCTTGGTGAATCGGTCAGACATGACCAGGATGTACCTGTTCCCTTCTTCCGTTACCGGAAGTGGCCCGAGTATGTCGATAGCGACTTGCTCGTTGGGCCCATCGGGTGGGAATAGCTTCATGGCAGACGCCTGCCTATGTAGACTCATGCGGTTACGCGCACAGGGGTGGCATCCCCTTACGTGGTCGACCACGTCGACGGCCATTGCTGGCCAGTAGAAGAACCTTCGCATTGCTGCGAACATACGTGAACCCCCCGGGTGTCCGGCTGTAGGGTTCTCATGTTCTCGTTCCATGACGGCTTGCCGTAAGGACACGGGAACCACGACTTGATGTCGTCCATCGGCGGGTGCCCGCCGGTATATGAGTCCGTCTTCGTTCTCGGAGAAGATGCCGGCCGTACCGGCCAGGAGGTTAGCACGATGACGTCTACAGTCATCGTCGTTGGCCTGTGCCTCGCGGAAGTCCGCGAGGGTCAATGGGCACGCAAGGTGTGCCATGGTATGGTCAACCATACCCTGGGTAGCATTACCCACCATGCACACCGGTACTACCGGGATGTCCTCGTCCACCGGGCGGGTATCCCCGCTCGGGGTGTCGAGTCGAGACAACGCGTCTCCGAGGTGGTGGGTTGACCCAGCCTTATACACCGTGCGGTAGTCGTGCTCGGCCATCTTCAGCCTCCATCGGGCTAGCCTCCCATGGCTATCGGAATCCTTGTCACCAAGGTTGAGGAGCCATCGTAGGGGTTCGTGGTCGGACCTCACGATGAACCTGGAGCCCTCCAGGTATGGACGGAGCAGTTGCACTGCCCATATAACTCCGAGGCATTCACGCTCGGTGGCACTATAGTTCCGCTCAGCCGGGTTGAGTGTCCGGCTGAAGTACCCTACCGGACGTAGGTCCGGGATAACGTTATCGGTACCGATCAACGTCTCTCCCTGTAACAGGGTGCATCCCACTTGTGTATCACACGCATCGACATCGATGACGAAGGTACCCCGTCTATGCGGTAACGCAAGGACGGGTGGGGCTAGTAGGGCTCGCTTCAGCGACTCGAATGCCTCCTCTTCGCTAGGCGAAGGGGGTTGGAGTACCTTGGGTAAGGTACTGCTCGTAAGAACCGTTAACGGTTTAGCTATCCGAGCGAAGTCCTTGACGAACCGTCGGTATACATTGCACATTCCCAGGAAGCTCTTGAGCTGCGTCTGGGTGTTAGGGAACCGGGCATCCCGGAGTGCCCGGGTATTGGCTTCGAGTACCCCTAGTTTACCAGGGGTTATCTGGTGGCCCAGATATTCGACCGTCTGTTGGAAGAAGGCGCACTTCTTCAGACGCAGGGTTACCCCGGCGTTCCTCAAGAGGGTGAGTACCTCGTCAACATGTTGTACATGGTCATCCATGTTACGCGAGAAGACGATGACGTCATCGAGGTACACTAGGCAGTTACGCCACTTCACCCCAGACAGTATGATGTCGATAGCCCGCTGGAATGTAGCGGGGGCGTTGGACAATCCGAAGGGCATCCTTAGGAACTCGTACACTCCACTGTGACAGACGAATGCCGTCTTGGGGATATCCTCGTCCGCCACCGGGATCTGCCAGTATCCGGCATTGCAGTCGATGGTGGTAAACACCGTAGCCTCCCCCAGGGAGTCGATGCATTCATCCATCCTTGGTAAAGGGTATGAGTCCTTCTTGGTAACCAAGTTGAGGCGTCGATAATCGATGCAAAACCGAGGGGTTTGATCCTTCTTCGGCACAATAACGACTGGGGCACCCCATTCCGACATCGAAGGTCGGATCACCTTAGCTTCACTCATCCTCTTCACTTCTCCATCAACGATCTCTCGTTGCATAGGTCCCGCTCGGTGCGGTTGTGAGCGGGCGGGTCGTGCGCCTGGTACCAGGTCTATACGATGTTGGGTTGCCCCAATGGTCCCCAAGGCCCCGCCTGTCCACATAACGTCATGCTTTCTTAGCATCCGTCGTACCCCTTCGGCTACCGAAGGGGGAAGGTGGTCGAGGTCAGCCTCGGCCAGTGCCTTCAAGGCCTCTTGGTCCTTTGGCGGCAGGTCCGCCGGAGCCGCCGATGGGTTAGGCTTCCCGTCATCGGGTTGCTGTCGCTCGGTGGTCTCGGCGACCGCCAGTACTTCAAGTGGTTCCACTTGACCTTCCTTATCAGGGGTAAGGATATCTCCTTCGTAGAGTTCGGCAATCCCGAGGATAGTTCCCTTCGGGAGGGTGACTGCCTTACGGCGGTAGTTCGCCATCACTAGGAGGGACGACCCTCCTGCTGGGAGGTCTATGAGACCGTTGGCCATGGTCAACCCATGGCGCTTGTACGTCCGTAGGTTGGACTGGACTCTGCAGATGCCTGCGAGGTCGCAGTTAACCGGGAGGACTGTCTCTGACAACGGCTCAAAGCGAGTTCGCTTGGCCAACCGAAGTGTCTTCGGCTCGACGCTTGCGTACACCTCAGCCACGTTAACGTGGCTTCCTTGTAGCGTCAGGTCCCTGACGATAGCCGTGTGTCCTCGCTTCGTCCCGTCGGCTTCTTGAAGCTCGACGGTCCTCCGGCCTGGCCGGATTGCATCAACGTGAACGTTGATGAAGGTGCACCCCAGTATGCAGGGCACCGATAGCGTTTCACATACCAGGAAGTCAACTTCCGTGGTGAGATCCCCGATGGTAACCTGCAGCGACATCGCTGCGGTCGTACGAATGAGTCGACCATTCGCGTCCTTGATGGTGGGTCCCCGAGTCACTCTGACTCGTGGAAGCCACTTGTCCGGGAGGGTATCCTTCCGGATAAGGTTGGGTCCAGCCCCTGTGTCCAGTACAGGGTAGTACGATCGTGTCGACTGGGGGTCAACCCCCAGTGTGGCTGATACCTTGAAGTTCTCCAAGGTAAACAACACATGTCCTACACCGATATCCGGTGTAGCTCGGGCATCCTGAACAGGGCCCTTGTCTGGTTCAACGTGAAGGGGCTTCCCGTCCTCTCCTCCCAACCTCGGAGGTTGGTCATCAATCCCCTGACGCCGTGTCGTCGGGGCCGGAAGGTGTACCCGGGGGTTGATGCGGCGTCGGCTCAACCGCGCTCTCCGTGGGGCTTTCCCCGCGGTACTCCGGGGTGGCTTGCTTGGGTGACCCCAGCGCCCCCCGGTCATCCTTCCTCTTACTCGTTTCCCGCCCTTGGTAGGGTGCTGTCCGCCGGGACATCCGGCTGAGGAGGTGCCCCCTCGACGGCCAGTACTCCACCTGGAGCTGGCTGCCTACCCGGTGCGGGTCCGGGTGCTCGGGGGGGATACCCCCCGGTGGATGCCTTGCGTTGCGCCGCTGCCCGCCGAGACTCCTCGGGGATGAGTGGGCAGGAAGACACCCAGTGCTGGGGATCCCCACACAACATACATCCGGACGTGCCGGTCCCCCCTTGAGGTCGCATCGGGGTAGCCCCGTAGCTACGGTTGCCTCCCTCGGGCGCCCGAGTGCCTGCTCCCTGGTAGGCCTTGGGTCCTTGGGTCAACCGGAACATGGACTCCCCCAACCGGTTGGGTCGGCCCGCAATCTGCGGGGGTGCCTCCGTGCGCACCGCCCATGTTGGCAAGGGTTGGTGAGGGTTACCCGTCACCGGGGAGTACCCCGTAGTCCGCACATACGGGACGCGCCGTCCCGTTCCTTCGTTGACCTGGAACTGGGTTCCAGCCGGGGCGATGTACGCTACCGTACCATGTTCATCAATCACCGGCGTCGCCGGTAGCAACAGGTGGCCCTGTTGGTCGACTAGAGGGTCACCCTCACCAATAGGGGCATGTTCGGTCGCCACCAGTACTGGTGCGGCCTTACGTTCCACCTTCTCTTGCCTCGGTACCGGGGTAAGACTGGGCTTGCCTCCCTCACCCTTGGGCTTCGGGGCCAAGGCACACTCCGGGTGTAGAACCCGGTAGGCGTCCCCTAGGGACTTGCACATATGCATCAGTCGACTGAAGTTCGTCCGTGCCGTGTTGGCGCCCCGTGCGGATATCCGCACGTAGTCGGGTACTCCTGCGAACAGGATGGCCCGTAGCTCCCCTTCTCCGAGGAGCTTCCCCAGCTCGTAGTCGAGCTCTTGGATCCGGCGTCCAAACATCTCCTCATCCTCCCAGGACTGGGCGGTGGCAGTGCGAAGGGCCCGATAGTGGTCCTCGCACTTGTCCTCACTGAGGTAGCTGCTCAGCAGCTCCTTCAATATCCCACGGTAATCCATGGGGGTGGCCGCGACCCTCATTCCCGGCATCGGGGATGCCTGGCGAAGAATGCCTCGCACCCGTTCATCAACAAAGAACGGGAGGATCTCCAGGGCCAGCCCCTCGTTAACGAGCGCCTTGTCTGCGGCTGCCTTGAAGCTGGTCAAGAAGCCGATGACTGCCAACGGGCGTCCGTTCGGCCCCCCGAACATAGGGACTCCCTTCATAAGGGTCTGCATAGAGCGGATCGCCCGATGCGACGTATTACGCATCGATTCCGATACGGTGGTAGAGCGGTCCTCCAAACGATAACGTTCCGGAGTAAGAACCGGCCGGAAGACCTCGTTGACGATCTCCGTGTCAGCGTCCTGGATATCCAGTCGCTTAGCCAGTTGATGAGCGAACTCATCGGACTCCATCCGCTTCAGTAGGCTCGCAGTTACCTGCGCGGTCATAGCTTCCACCACTGAAGATGGTACTTCAGGCGTCGGCACCTCGGGAACCCGAGTTGCCGGGCCTCCTTCGTCGTGGGGGTACTGCGAGAGGGTACCCCCTCCCCCCCTAACCGACTCTCCCCCGGCGTACGTATCTGCCGGGTCGTGTCCGCGGAGTCCGCTTCGGGTGCTCCGAGCGTATCGCTCCGTGTGACTCCGTTCCAACTCTGCCGACGAGTCGGACCCATACCCCATTGTGTCCGGGGGTTGTCCAGGAGTAGCAACACCGGGGTTGACCCTGGTGGACTCCGAAAGTAGTCCGGCCGGTTCGAACCGTACCGGTGTGGGAGGAACACGACGGGGTCCCGTCGTGTGCCGTGTTGACATCAACACTGCCATTGCGTCCTCCGTCCGATCTTGACGGGCGTCGAGCCCGGAAAACCGGGCCTCGATGCGGGCCAATGATGCCATCAGGGAATCCCCTGGTGAAGGAGGCGGCGGAGTGAGGTCGGTCGACGACAGTTGAGGCGGGCCCCCGCCTCCTGCCGTCCGAGCCGTGCCAAACGTCGATCCGGCACAGGAAAGCATTGGCGTCTCAATGTTATCGATCGGGTTCCCGATCCCGGTTCCCGTAGTCACCTCCGGGGTCGGCGTCGACGCCGATCCGTCATCTTGAACGTTCCCCGTCTCTTGGGTAGACATGGTCACAATCAGTCAACCGACGTATCAATCACCACGAACAAGAGAGCGAGGGGGTAGATTGGGGAGAGTACAGTAGATCACAGTCAAAGGTAAAAACTCAACACAATCGATCAGGTCGCAACACCACGAGTACAAGAAAAGGACCGGATCCCTATCCGTGTGCCAGGGCCGAAGACGGCGTCACCACAAGGGTGACGGAAACCCGTCCCCTGCTGCTCCACCAATGTAGCACAATAGGAATCCGTCGCACGTCCACTCTCAGGGAACACTCACCAAGGGGGATCGGCACCAACGTCACCGGGAGGCCAAGGTTGCTGTCCTTGAAGCGCAAGCCACGGGACCAAGATGGGAGCCCAAATGGGAGGGGTTTGTTGTTCTACCTTGGCCGGCGGTGGATTCGCCACCGGCCCCCTCGTTATAAACCCTCGGAGACACTACTAACTACCCTCCTCCCCAAGATGCAAGTCCCTCTGGTCATACGTAACTTATAGATACCGTGACCAGTACGAACTATCAAATTGAAAGTTAAGGGTTAGAAGTAGCCCCCCTGATATTAGGGTCACAATACGGACAACCATATTGCTACAAGGGGACCTCAACTTGAGGCCACCACTCGGGCTTCTTCGGATAGTACTGCTCCTTACTGGCAGCAGACTGTTGAGGAAACTCAAGTTGAGCCGAGGTCACCAAGTAGGGACCTCGCCGGAAGTCTTTCTCCATCCGCACATCAAAGTGATGAGTGTGCGGATCGGCCTCGTGGAGGTACGGTGGGCGAGTTGCCACAGCGTCCCACGTGAAGGTCGGCAAGTCGCCGGGACCCGGGATAGTTCCCCCGCGGTCCACCATGGCCTTGGCACGCTGAACGTCCTCAACCTCCTCATCGTCCAGGAAGGCAAACTGGTCCGTCCTGAAGCCGGCAGGGAACCCGACCCTACGGGGATACTTCTCCCGTAGGCGGTCCCATACCCGGCCCATCGCTGCGCCAAGTCGGCCACAGCGAAGAACAGTCAGCCCCTCCTCATAGAGAGGCCAAGCGGGGTAAAACCACCGCCCCAAGGCCTCACGCGGGACAACTTGTCCCGCCTCCGAGGGAGACCCCGCCGTCAACCCAAAGCCGGGTGACGCGGGAGTCCCGTCTCCCGGAGCGATCGCGGAGCCCCCTCCGGAAGTCCCGGCGGGTGCTGCCCCGTAGGAGGTGTCCTCCATGCGCTCGTCAAAAGAGTCCGTCTCCACTCCCGGAGTCGCCATGGCTCTCCCCAAGTTGGGGAGAGACGCTCTGGCTATCGCAGCACGAGACCCGCCTCGAGTTGAGGGGGACTCGGATCGTGGGTATACGGGTGGCCTCCCCAGCGTGGGGCGGCCCAGTGGAAGGTGAAGGGGAGGTGGTGGTGATGGTGAAGTGTGAACTGAGGAGAGCAAGCTGCCGAGTGGGCAAGCTTGAGGAGAGGGGCGGTCAACGTGACCGCCTCCACATCCGTGTTACGTACTCGATGGGGGACAGCAAGTCGCGCCCTCAACGCCGAGACGTGCGTTTACGCACCCCCTCACAGGGCCGACCGGGTCGGTCGGAACTGAGGAGAGGGGAGTGTGGCAGTATTGACCCCCAGGTAGGGGGGCAACACGTGCCATGCAAGGGGCGGCAGGCCACTAGCCTGATCCGTTCCTCCCCCTGCATTTGGGTCCATATTCCCTAAGTTTGGGATAGTTAGCTTAGTAGTAAATCCAACTTGGATTTGAGGGTTTTCTGCATTTATCGTCTTGAATTTTCGTGTGGCCCGGTGGGCAGGTGCTGGGGTGGGAGATTCTGAGTGGCGAGATTCTGAGTGGACCCTGGGGGGATAAGGGGAGGGATAGCGGGGCTTGGCCCTGCGTCCCCGTCCCGACCAAGAAACTGTTGGACCACACACCATCCTCTTGTTTGTCCGTGGGGGGTTTGCCCCACAACAGGGACAGAGTGTGTGCGACTTGCACTTCTTCCGGTTCCCCCGACACGGGAGGCAGCCCTAGCACACCGCCCCAACTTGGGTGCCGTGTGTGCTTGTGGTTTTTGCCACAGACGCCTGTGGCAACCCCCCCACCCCCTTGATATCAGTACGACAGAGGTGTGGGTGAGTAATCCTGGTTTAATGTACCTATTATGAATACCACGCGTTGAGGGAGGAAGAGGCTATGGCGAGGGAGGGCGAAGGCCATGTGCCGTGGCGTGACGGGGGGGGTTGGTACCGTAAAATATAGAGGCTCTAAGTGGGGTCCGAGAACCGACTTTTCGACACAGGGTGAGCACTGGTGGACTCCATGAGATGAACTGTTTTCCATTATTTGCTGTCCTCAGCCTTCTCAGACAGCCGCGACGAGAGGTGCGAGGGTCCACGTGTGCATTCTTTGACGATTCATGTGTGCTTTAGACACAAACGCCGGATAGAAACTGACACAATGTCATCGAGCCAGTGAGGCGCCAGAACTGCTTTGCCCCCGACAGAATTGAAGCAGCGGAGCCAACGAGCGGAGGCGGTGGCCGCTGAAACCCAGGCTGCACTGGAATCGCCGTTTTAACTGGTTGTGTGACTCCCGGGGGATCCCCCAGCCGCAGCGGCGGCGGATCTGTATGTTGACCATCGGTCCCGCCGAGGCCAGGCGGGCCTGAAGGTCCTGGAAGACCGTAGCCAGGCGGGCGCGGGGCAGACAGGACCTGGAGAAGGACTGTACCCAGGCGGGTCGGAAGAAGGTGGAGAATGACCGAGACCCGGCCGACGGAGATAGCAGTGAGGGTGCGGGCTGCTGTAAGAAGGTCGCCAGGTGAGTCTCAGCAAGACCGCGACGGCGAACTGTAAGGTTCAGATTGGGCGAATAGGAGACCGATTTACCCCTCGTATCCTGGATGTCCGCGCCTCGGGCAAGGACGCGACCCTGGTAGCTAGCTATTACAGTCTTTCTCCATTGCTGTGACATCCTTTCTTGGACACGGTGTCTAGTAACCAATGCAGGTCGACCGACCTCTACGGTGCGATCAACGCATGTGTCAGCCTTCGATCGTTGTCACCGACCAATCAGAGGGCGGAATCAAGTTACATTCCTTGGGCTTACGGTCGCCACAAAGGGTGCCCAACAATGGAGAAAGACCGTATCTCAATAGGCGGGGTTCACCGCCACTGGGGGCGGCCCACCCTCTCTGAAATGACTGGGTGTAACTCCGACGACACCTTCGAGTTTTCGAGGCTGCAGATGTTTGAGACGAACGTTCCCCCTCACGTCGTCGTTTTTGGGGGATGCGTGCGCCGCCCTTGCATCCCCCTCCCGATCGCGTGCTGCGGTCCCTCTCAGGCTTCGGTGCGCACGATCATCGTGAAGGCCGCATGATGCGCCCTTCACGGGGGCCGGCTGACTGCGGGCCGTTACGGATCCACGGGTCGAGGTGGAGGCTCGTGGGGGGGCGTATGACAGGGCGGGAGCCCGCGAGGGGGGTGGCCCGGCCGTGTCGCCAGACATGCGGGCGTGTGGGGTGGTGTTATCTGCCGACCGCCCCGGGGGATGGGCCCCCTCCTCTGATCTCGCCGCTCGCGCACGGTGGTCCTTCTCAGGCTTTGGTTTGCACGACGCGCCCTTTATGGGGGCCGGCAGACGGCGGGCCGTTACGGACACACGGGTCGATGCAGGTGTGGTGGGGCGGGCGCCCGCGAGGGGGGTGGGCCGGCCGCGGCGTCAGACGTGGAGGCGTGTTGGGTGGTTGTCTCTGCCGAGCGCCCCGGGGGTTGGCGTTGCGCACACGATGGTCCGCCGCCAACCGCCGCCGCCAGCGCGGAGGCCCAGCAGCCGCTGCCATCACCACCGCCGACGTGTCAAGCGCGAGATGCGCTGTCCTCCGCCGCGTGGAAGTGGGCCTTGAGGGCCATAGAGGGGGGCAGGGGGTAAAGGATGATTGCCCGTAGTCCCCACTGTGAAAGTTTGGCGACGGTCGGTGATCCACCGCCGCCGCCGCCACCGCCGCCGCCACCGCCGCCGCCGCCACCGCCGCCGCCACCGCCGCCGCCGCCGCCGCAGCCTGTGCTGCCAGAGCTGGACGTGTACTGCCCTGGTGCCGCCGAGTCCCGCCCCCCCCCTTCCCGCGACTGCCGACTGCGGCCGGTGGGGCCACCACACGCGCCAGCTGCCGCGTAAAAGGCGGGGCAGGGCCCTCCAATGCCGGACAGGGTCGTCTCGCAGCTTCCACCCGCACGTCGCGGCGGCTACCGTCCTCCCCACGCCGTTGTCTGTCCGGAACGGTACCATCCTCCCCTTCCCTCGCTTTCCTTTTCCCTCTTCTCCCTTCTGTTCTTTCTCTCCCCCTTCTTTCGTTGTCCTGGCCCGCCCTCCCCGACCATCCGCCACGACGAAGGCCGGCGGCGGAGCCCGCCTCCCGTTCGCCATCCCACCTGCAGAGGGGAAAAGCCAACGGGGGCCCATCTCCCCCCGGTACTATTCTCCCCACCCCCCTCAGCTGCACTAAGCAGACGACCACCCCTCCCGCGGGGACCTCGTGCATTGACCATGGGCGATCAACGTGACGCGGGGCGGCTGCGCCGGCGGCGGGCGCGCACGTCCACTACCGCCGCTCCTGCTACTGCCATCGCAGCTGCCACGGCCGCGGCGGTGCTGGTGGTTGTGGTCACCGCCCTGGGCGGCTGGGGCGGCGGCGGCGGCGGTGGCAACGGCGGTGGCAGTGGCGGTGGCGGTGGCGGTGGCCTCGTCGAGGCGCACTCGTCGCTCATCTGGCCGGTCGAGGCCACCTACGTCACCGCGTGCCAGGTGGGGGGGTGGAACCGCTTTGGCGCACTCAACTGCCCCGGGCCGTGCCCCCGGGGGCCCCTCCGCGACGATCTGTTCGTGCCCGTCTACCGGCGGGGTCAGGTTGTCGACATTAGCTACAGCCATGTAAGTGGTAGGCGAAGGCCTGCGCAAGGGTGAGAGGGGGGTTGGAAGGGGCTGGGAGATGGGGGGGGGGCGGGGGGAGTACGGCACAGCCCCCGCCGCGGGCGTCCACCGCGGGCATCCGCCGCGGGTATCGGCCGAGCAAGGTACTGACCACAGTGTGGCGCGCACGCCAGCCAGGTCGCCCTCTTCCTTTGCCGCTCTGTCCGCTGCGGCCACCCCGCTTGCCTTCCAAATGCCCCCCCCACTCCCCGGTCTCCTACCCCGCCCACCCGCTGCTCACGATGGCCCCACCGCACAGAACAACCACGAGGGCGGCTTTATCCGCGTGACGCTCGTGCCCGGGGGGAAACTCTTCTCTGGCTTCCGCCACGCCCGGAACGCGTTCTACCACGCGTGCTGGGCGGCGGGCATCCGGCGGTGCCGCCCTGCCACCGTGCCGTGCGGCACCGACAAGGGCAAACCCCCGCGGGCGCACACGCAAAAGGTCACCATCCCGGCGGCCTTCCCCGACGGGGACTACGCGCTGGGGTGGGCGTGGTATGGTGGGTGGCCCCAGATGGGGGACTACTACTCGTGCTCGCGCGTGCGCGTGCGGGGGGTACAGGGCGTTGCGCCGGTGGCGCCGGTGAAGGCCGTGCTTGGCAAGGGGGGGACGTGTGCCGCCACGGTGGGGCGGCTCAGCGTGTGCATCCGCGAGCCGTGCGCCCGGAAGCTGCTACGGCAGACACAGCTGGCCGGGTGGCCGGGGCGGCTTCCGAAGCAGGTGCGCCGTGATCGAAAGATGACCTGACCGGGGGGGGGGGAGGGTGGCGGGTGGCTGGTAGAAGAGGGGGGGGCGGCATGGCGGCACTCGGCCGCAGCAGCTCCGCCAGACGAACAGCGCGCCACACAACAGAACCAACGAAAGTCACAGGTCAAGCCGAGTCTTTCACTGACTGCCATCCCACCGTCGCTTTCACACAATGACTCCCCCCACCCCGACAGCAAGGCGCCTGCCCGCCCCCCGGCGCCCCCCCTCCTGGCGCGCTACCCCATCCGCCGCTGGAACCCAGCTCCCGCACACAGGCGCCAGTCACCGCGGCCATGGCCGCGTACATCGCGTCGGCCGCCGCCCTGACCCGCAGCGGCTGCCGACCCCTCGGACCCCCCGCGGACGGTCGACAAGCGTCTCCCCCGCCGGGCGGTCCAACCACCCACGCCCACTCCCCCCCCCCCCCCCCCCCCCCCCTACTAGCAACACCTAGGGTACCCGCCGAACTTCGGCCGGGTGGTGCTCCCCGTCGACGGCGCTCATGTGGAGGGCGCCGCGGCTGGCAAACATGGTCGTCAGCCGGACCAGCATTAGCAGCAGCTCTTGTGAGTCGGCGGTGGAGCGGGAAGGGGGGAGGAGAGGGGTGAGCAGGAGCGCGTCGACAAGACGGAGAGGAGTGGGGAGGGGGGGGGCAGCACCCCCCAGGATTGCGTCAGTATTTCCAAAACGGACGCTGTAACGACTTACTCGACAAGCTCGCAAGATGACCACCCCTCAGACTCTAAGGTTGCCAGTCGTTAAGAAAAGTCGTCAAACGAAAGTCGTTAAACGATAGTTAGATAGGTCTGATGCGTTGCACAAAAAAGAAACATGGAGGTTCTTCTCGGCTCGGGCCCGGGCAGGAGACCGGCCATGACGGGGTCGGCGGCAGCTATGCTGACAGAAAGATCACAGAGGCCCACGAGAACTCATGAGGTCCGTGTGTCTCCCGGCCGGTGTACCTCTCTCAGGGGCACCCTGGGTGAACCGGCGGCTATCGACCCTAAAATGCGGCCATCCTTTTCGCCCCTTTTTGCCCGGCTCGCGGGTCGGTCCGGGCCCATGTGCTAACTGAGGCTTGGGAGAGGGGTGCTTGATTTTGCGGAGGAGCCCGGGGACGGCTGGAGGCCATTGTTTTGAGGACCTTTTTCCGTAAGTGGGTCCCTGTTTTCGAGAACGCTGTTCTTGGGGGAAATGTTCCATGTCATGGGCTCGTTTGATTGGTCCACGAAGAAGCCTGGTCCTCATGTGCCCCTTGCCTGTTCAGGCATCTCTGGCAGGGCCCTTCCCGCCTCTTGATGAAGGAGCCTCTCCCCCCCCGTCACCTCCTGGACCCCTCTCCTGGATTGGACGCATTGGGGAGACAAATCGCCACCCGCCCCACGCCTGCCGCGGCGGTCCCCGCGCAGCGGGTCTTAAACCGTGTATCTTATTTTCCGTGCCGGCACGTGCGCGCACTGTCAAATGCGTGTTCGGGCGTCGCCGCTTCTGCAAGCCGTAAAATTTCACATTGCCTGCGGAGCACGCCTTGGCATCATGTAAAACGCTGCAGGGCATGCACATTTCGAGGTGGGGCCCGAACTGCGCAGAACATGGGGCTTGCGGCTGCCTCCGCACAACACGTGAATGAAATTAGCCGTGCCGTGCACACCATAACTCGTTCGTGCAAGAAACGTGCTGTAGCATAGCAGCCCCAATTCTCATATCGCTGTGCTACGGATCAGCTGACGCGCGCAACTGGGCGGTGAGTCCTTGGAAGTGCGCTGGACGCACTCTGAGGGGGGAGGGCACGTCGGAACATGCGCCTGTGCGACGAAAACGATCGCGCAGCACATGAGAGTTGCACAAACCCTGCACAGCACGTGTTCAAAAAATGCAAAAATAGCGCTCCGTTGCACGTGCAAGCACAAGTGGAGAGCACGGGTTGCGCGAAATTTCGACAGGAACGAGTATCGAGTAGCAGTGCCTGAAACGAACGGGACAGCGGGCTGGTCATGCGCTGCAGGCCGAAATGCGCGATCCTGCAAACAGGCGCATTTCTCGTGAAAAGGGGCCTGCAACAGTCTGCAAAAAAGAGGCGATCTCGGCCGCTGCAGAACGAATATGACCGTTCTTTACATGAGAAGGTAGGCCTTGTCGTCCTGATGACGGTCGTCGAGGAGAGAAAAAAAAAACGAGTAGGAAGCACGGTCATAACGCGGCCGTGCGCGCTCTTGCACGCGGAAATCGGGCTTTACGGGGCCCCTGGGCGCCCCCCTGCAATCCCGTGCACGCCTGTTCGGGCCCGATGCACGGAAAATAAGATACATGGTTTTAGATCCGCTGCGCCGATGCCGGATCTTCGGCGGGGCACCTTCCGTGCACAGAGGGCGGCGCCCGGGAGCAGGGCCCAGAGGGACATTTGTCCGCACGCGCCAACGTGCGCGACCAGTGGGGGCGATGGGGAGCGCGCCCCGCGCATCTGTGGCATGGGGGTGGTGATGCATCGTCTTGTAGGAGAGGCAGGCAGCACAAAGGCCCTTGCTGCTTTTTTGTCCGTAAAGCAGATTGTGTCTTTCCCGAGACCCCTCAAAAACAGCTCCAGCAACGCCCTGCTCCCGCTTTACCTCACATCCTCTCTTCCCACCCGCACCAAGCCAAGTGCTCAGCCAATCCAAACAGCTCCCGCTTGCCCGGGAGAGCCTCCGCGTCCACCTCGCAGCCACCCTGAGCTCGACCGGGGTATGCCTGCCCCCCCTACAACAACAAAATCAGCGCCGGCGGCGCCAGTACAACCGCCACCATCGATGCCGTCGCCCACCCCGTTCCATGTACAACAGTTACTTGACCCCAGCTGCCGTGCCCCTAGGCCGCCTAGAGCTCTCCCCATTCCCCCGCTCCCTCCCTCCAACTATCAACCCAACCGCCATTGAACAGCGCGTGCCGCTGTCGCGGGCACCCTCCCTCTATCAAAAACCATCCCCGCCGCCGTCACCAGGCGCCCCCCCCTATCCCCCAACAAAAAAGGTAGTCTACCTCTGCCCCTCTCTCCCCCCAAAAGTCGTAGCCATGACCGCTGCTGCAGCCGCGGTCACCATGGCCACCTCGTCGACCACGGTGGCCGCCACCATGGGCACCGAGGCGTGCGGGGTCGCCCCCTCCGCGGGCACCGGCACAGGCAGTGTGGCGACCACCTCCGCCTCGGCCGCCGGGCCGGCCGCCACAGCAGCTGACGCCACCAGCGTCCTCGCCGTCCCTGCCGCCGCCGTCTTCGCCGCCGTCCCCCCCCCCCGCCCCAACACGCCGTCATCGCTGCTGCCGTGGATACCGCCGCCGCCGCTGACGTCGCCGAGCCCCCCCGCCTCCCCCCCCCAAAACGCCGTCGTCGCTGCTGCTGTCCATTCCGCCGCCGCCGCTGACGCCGCCGCCGCCATCACCCCCCCCCCCCAAAAAACTCGTCGTCGCCGCCGCCACCGCCGCCGCCACCATCGCCGTCGCTGCCGCCGCCACCGCCGTCCCCCCCTCCCCCCGGCAAACTCGCCGTCGTCGCCGCTGCCGCCGACGTGGCCACCGCCGCCGACGTCGGCGCCGCCGCAGCCGCCGCCGCCGCCGCCGCCGCCGACGCCGCTGCCACCGACGCCACCGCCGCCGTCGCCGCCGTCGCTGCCGCTGCCGCCGCCGTCGTCGCCATTGTCGTCGTCGTCGTCAGCGTCGTCGTCGCTGTGCTCGCCATCGTCGACGCTGCCCTCGGCACCGGCCCGACCCCCTGTGTCGTGGCCTACACCACGGCGTGTACCCCCCTCCCGCTGTCCCACTTGATGAGCACGTCGGCAGGGTTTTCCGAAAGGGACCCACCACCGCTCATGTGGGACCATTACACCGGGAAATACCTTCAACGCACCTGATTGGCTGAGGCCTGTGGCCCGAAGGTTCTCGGAGGAATGAGAAAAAAACGCTCCGTGTACTGTATCTTTGTTCTGCAACGTACCGTAGATATGTATCACATTTAAAAACCGGACCAAATGATCCGAAATGATCATACGTAATTTGTTATGATCCGGTCGGGATGTGTAATAGAGACTGAGTATATAATATATACATATCAATGGAAGCCCCCCCCAGGGCGAGAGGGGGGGCTAATAGCGAAGCTTTGCACACAGAGCAGGACTTCGTCATCGATACCACTGTACTGAAATGGCAATCGCAAAATACCCAACTCCCTCCTCGAGAAAGCCACGTGGTAGAGGCAACGTGGAACACGAACCGGCTCGGTGGTTGGCGCCGCGGGGGTGTTTGATGGGCGCCGCGGGCTGGCAGCCGCCGTCTGGGGGGGGGCGGCTGTAGTCGCGCGAGAGGTCAGCTTCTGACGGGGGGCAGGCGATCGCTGCCTTGCGTGGTGGCTGGGTGAAGCGGTGTGGTGCGGCTTCGATCCAAGTGAAGGGCGGGTGTGGCTGGGTGAGTAGTGACGGAGGGTGCTTCGGGGCGGCGGGGGGGGACAGGTATAGCATTCCACGGGGCGTCCTGCTGGCGGCTGGCGGTGCCTGGTGGGGCGGGTTGTCGGCGGGGGGGTGGGGGAGTATCAATACTACGTGGGGAGGCAGCCTGCTGCTGAAGGAGACGTCGGCCACGGGCTGTTGCAGCCGCGCACCCAGGGGCGTTGGCGACCGGCTGGCAATGGCCAGCCGGGGCGATGTATTGGAGTAAATTCGTACAGATGTACGAGGCAGACGAAAGAGGAAGAACGAGTAAAAACAGAAGGCCGCGCCGCTGTGTTGTTCTTCTTGCTTGCGCGCCCCCAAGGGAGCGGCCGCCCATTTGAACACCATTACATGCCCGTTCTAAATTTCTCTCAGACTTTCTGTCCCTGGACTTGTACAGAGCTTCGCTATGAGCTCCCCTTGCGGCCGGGGGGGGGCTCCCATTGACCCGGATACTCACTACAATGGGCGTGGTCACCTCTGGCCGGCGGGTGGTGCTGGCGCATGACCTCGTCCACGGCGAGGAGCCGCCGGTCTGGCACCCCGCGGGGGGGCCCCCCGTCGACGCTGCCGTGGCTGCCGCCAGGCGCGCAGTCGGCCTCCGCCTGTGCCAGTCCCTGCGGCGGGCGGATGGGCCAGGCGGGCGGATCCCGCTGGCCAGACCGGCACCCCCACCCGCCGCGGGCTGGCGGCAGCCCGCAGGGATGGCTCGCCCGGTTCGGGCCAGGGGGGACGCTGGCGGGGCGCCCCTCCCTCCCCCCCTCCCCCCCCTTCGGTGGCGGCCGGGCGAGTGGGCGGTGCGCTCGACCACTGCCACGCGCGCTCCCCCCTGCTGCCAAGAGAGCACAAGGATCCCCGCGAGCGGCGTCCCCGCCCGCGGATGGCCGTGCCCCAAGCGTCGGCTGTGGAGCGGGCGGCGACGGCGGCTGTCCCCTGCGCGGGGCGTCCGGCGGGGGGTCGTGCGGGGGGGGGGGGGGTAGGGGGGGGGACGGCCCGTTGCCGCCAGCCGGCGGTCTGCCCCCGCGGGTGGGGGCGCTGGTGGCGGCGGCGGCGGCCCCATCCGTGGGTGGCCGTGCCCCAAGCGTCGGCTGTGGAGCGGGCGGCGACGGCGGCTGTCCCCTGCGCGGGGCGTCCGGCGGGGGGTCGTGCTGGGGGGGGGGGGGAGGGGGGGGGGACGGCCCGTTGCCGGCGGCCGGCGGCCTGCCCCCGCGGGTGGGGGCGCTGGTGGCGGCGGCGGCGGCCCCACCTGTGGATGGTCGTGGCCAGCTGGCGTGTGGCGACGCGGCTACGCAGGCTGCTTAGCCGCCTTGAGGGGCTGCCAAGGGGGAAGGGGGGGGGTGCTTGACGGCCGGCTTCGCGGCCCGCCGGAGGGGCATCGCCCGTGGACCTGTCGGTGGCGGGGGCAGCCTCGGTCGACGCCGCGCCGTTGCCTTCCCCCCCCCCCTGCGCTGGCACCTGCTGCCCCTTTCTTTGCTGCGGACGCCCCCGCTCAAGACCACGGGCGGGCGCGGCCCGGTCGTCTGGGCACCTGCGCTTGGCGCCGCCGCCGGCAGCAGCGGCGCGGGTGTGCGCCGGTGCGTCGTCTCCGCAACGGCGGCAGGGGAGGGGAGGCCGCCTCCGCGCGCGCCCGCCACAGCGGCGGTGGCGCCCTCATTCCGGCCGCAACCGCCTGCGGTCGCCCCCTCTCCGGTAGCGGCCGCCCGTTCCTCACCCCAGAGCGGTGGCGTCGCGCGTGGCAGCTGTGGGGGGGCCACCGGGGGGTGGTTGCCCACCCCCCGACAGCAGCATGCGGCCGCCTCCGCCCTCCCTGCGCACGCACCGACTCTCTGCTTCCGTTGCCCCGACGGGTACGGCCGGCGCGCCGGCTGCCGTCGCCGCCGCCGCCCGCCACTCGCCACTTCCGCCCCAGCCGCCGCCGTGGCGCCGCCGCTCGTCTCCCCGTCGACGGCGGCGCGGGCCGCCGCGACGGGCGCTGAGGCGGCCATGAGGGGGCCAGCGGGGGGCGGTCGATTTTGTGTCATGTGCCCGCGGCGCTGGGAGTGCTGCACTGCGGGCCTGTATTTTGAACGCAACTTGCATGTTTATCCCTCTCTCTCGCAACGCGCATGTGTACCCCTCTCTCTCCTCACGTGACCACAACCGTGTCAGGACAATCACAGACGGCGGGCCGACACGTCGGTCGTGTCGGCCGACCCACTATAAGATGTAATCATGTCGCCACCACCAGAGGCGCCAGGTGCCGCGTCAACAGGCGCACCCGCAGGCGACCTGTCCTCCTCCTCCTCCTCCGCCTCCTCCTCACCCGCGCGACGGGCGGCGGCGCCCAGCAGTGCGGAAGTTGGTGAGGCCGTGCTTTCGTCCGCCACGAGGTCAACGACAGCGTCCGCCGCGGCGCCGACGTCCACGGGCACGAGGTCGTAGAACACGTTGTTGGCACCGGGCTCCGCATGTGCCATCCATTCGCGGGCGATGCGGTCTGCCTCCAGGGTAGGCACGGGGGTGGAGACCATAGGGACCCACCAGTATGTCTGGTTATAGGTCATGCCTGTCGTGAAATTGACCTCTTTGAACACACCCTCGACGGTCGCCCCGTCACCGAAGTGGAAGGCTCGGGAAGCGTTGGACGGGCTGCAGAGTGACGGAAATAGCACGTCGGTGAGGGTGACGCGGTTTAGCTCCCCCAAGAGGTTTGACAGGTTCCGCGACGGCATGGTGAGCATGGCGTGCTCGCCGACGCGGTCGACGACCTGCACTGAGGATGTCGCGCCCATGGACCGGATCGTCTGCATGTTGAGGGTGAGGACGGACGAAAAGACACACCACGGAGGCAAAGACTTCGCCCAGGCCAGCGGGATGGGAAGGGAGTCCATGAAAATGCCGGGGCAGCCTGTCGGCGCCACCGCCAGCACCATGTTGCTAGCGGCGCGGAGGGTGTGCGGCTCCGGCTGCGACAGCATGGCGGTGTGCACCTTCACGGTGACGACCTGTAGCGGTTGACGAGTGACAAAAAAGAACAAGCCGAGAGAGCACCAAAAAAGACATCCGCTTAAAATACCAATGTAGCGATTCATCCATGCATCGAAAATTAGTTAGGCACGGTCTCCTCCAATGATCAATGGCAACCATACCAATACCAATAATAAAATACGAGTCGATAGAAACGCAGCGGGGGAGCAAAAAAAATCGTACGTCTCCGATCTTGCACACGCCGCGCTCAATGCAGGCGAGGAAGTGACGATTCTGGTCCGGCGTCAAAAGCAGCTTAAGTGGCGCGGTTGCGTCGTAAAAAATCACAGCGCCACCCTTGCTGTACTCGGCGAGGGAGCGTGCTGTCATGCCCGGCGGCAGAAAAGCGGATGAAAGGCAGGCCGAGAACGACAGGTTGCCGACGAAGGTGCTGGCGACCGCGGAGAGCTTGGGCACCGTGAACACGCGGCCAGGAGACGCCTGGGAACGCGGGTGCTGTGAGCCCCGCGCAAGAAACTTATTGATGGGCCCGGTCACCATGATGGGGAGGAGGGTGGAAACGGGTGGAGGAGAGGTGTGTGGATCACTGCGAGAAGTGGCGCGCAAAGCACGGTACGTTACGGTCGTGGGGGGGATCCGCACCGCTGACCGCCGTGAGAACCTATTTATAGTGCGGCCTGGGGAAGAAAAAACCGCACCCGTACTGGCCGCGCACAGCTGGACAGCAGCGCTGCTGAACGGGTTGTGGAAGACACCGGAGCGGAGGTCGTGGGCGGACAGAGGGGCCGACCAAAATATCTGGTCGAGTCGTGCGGCCGGCCTCGGCTGCCAATCAACTGTCAAGGCCCGAAAGCATGGTTGTTTTTTTTTTTTGCTTTTCATCATTGCATACGACCGTCTCTGCGTTGTTTGCTTGTGATTGGACAACGCCGACATCGTGCATCACGGTGCCGCGTGGTGCCCAGTTGCCGAGTGTTCGCACTAAAGTGGTGGAAGCCAGGAATCACAGCATACTATTTGAGATTTGTTTTCTAAGAATTCTCATTGGCTGATGAATTTGAGCCCGACACGCTGTGTCCGCGGCAACGCGACATGGCGGACAGCACGGGGACGAGCTGGGGCGACCTAAAGTACTCTGTTGGTTGGTGGTCGGGTGGTGGTCCGGCACAGTGGGCTCACGGAACCATGCAGCACCCGCCCGAAGACCGTACAGATGTTGGCGATGAGGGGGATGAACGCACCGTGGCTGGTGCCGAGGATTGCCCACCGGGTGATCATAAAAGTTTGGGCGGGGACCGTGGCGAGCCTGTACGTGCTGACCCGAGGGTCCGACAGCGCTATGGTCCTTGGCGGGTGAGAGTGCATCGGGGCTGGCGTCGTCGGTTAACGGCAGGCAGGAGCGGAGCGTTCAGTGTCTGCAGCCATGAGCGATGCCGGCGAAGGTCGGAAAAGTACAGGCGTGGTGCCGCTATGAACGGTTGCGAAAGTGCTCCATATGATTTGAAATCATATCGATTTCTCGCTTGTGTTTCTCAATGTCGTTCCACGTCAGCGGTCGGACAAGCGCCAGATGTCGCAGTTCTTGAACCCTTGACAATGCGACGTACACAGAACATGCAGCTCGGAATCGGATGGCGTCCATAACAATCCCTGGCAGAGTCAGAGATTGTACTTTATGAACCGTTGAGGCGTGTGCCGGAACGAGTGGTAGCTGCCACAGAACTGCTGAGTAAGGCTTCACAATGTAGAACTTGCGAGCTTCGATGGCAATCACTCGAGGTGCCTTCTGCGAAATGGAAGGACCGCGGTAGCAACCTTCATCCAATTGCAAGATGATTACAGGGAGGTCGATAACATCTGAGCTTTCTGCCATGCGAGAGGCGGCGGCTTGACGACTCTCATGTGGGTCCACCGTGGGCGAACTGAACACCTCCATGACAGTCCCGCAAGCCCCATTGTACAGATTGAGTTCCACACAAATATTCTCATTCAAGCGTACTCGATCACCTTTAAAAGTGCAGAACGCGTTCGCAATGAATTTTTCGCTTGCTCCAGCCGTCCGATGCCGTGTCAAGCACCTGGAAATAATTTGGGCTTGGTCAGCCCTCGTCAGGCCCTCTTTTGTTTTTCTGCTGAGCTTCACGTGCGTCCACACCCTGACCGTTCTTTTTTCTTCTGCATTACTGTTGGCTGCCTGGCATGCAGCCAGCAGCATCGCCTCGTTATGCATCACAGCCTCACGGTTCGTCCCCACGACTAAGACCGCCTCTTTGAACGCCTCAGAGGAGGCCTGTCCTTGTGGCTGTAGCACCCTCTTGTTTATCAGATCAATATCATCTTGCGTGGATTCTCCAACCCGCAGTCGCGATAGAACTTCATAAAACGGACCAAAATTTCTTTGGCCAATTGATAGCTCAAAGAACTCGTCAGGCTCCAAGTAGTACTCACGTCCGAAAAGTTCTTTCACGCTCAAGCCACGCTCATTGTTCCTTGGCCACAACGTCTTGCCTCCAACTGGACCCAGTTGGTATGGATCTCCAGCCATTATCACGTATAGTCCAGCAAAAGGCACGTGCTTTTTGTGTGGGAATATGTTGCCCAGTCGGGCACTGATCTCGTACAGATTTTGTGGAGATAGAAAACTTATTTCGTCTATGACAAGCACAGCTACGTCCTGCCAATCCCGCTGGAGCCGTGTCAAGGACGCGTCAGCTATGTCACATTCAATGTTCCTCCCCTTTATTTCGAGCGCATTATGTAACGTCATACCGCCGATGTTGGCTGCGGCAACACCCGTATATGCAGTCTTGACAAGTGTGGAGTGACGAGGCCGGAAAATACTGGTGTCTTTGTCTGCCTTGTCAGTCGCACGGATATCTAACATCATGCCGATTGTGTCGATCAAATACGACTTTCCAGTGCCTCCGGGGCCTATGAGAACAACGCGTTTCGAAGTCGTTCCGCCGATGAGATCAGAGTGGACGGTGTCGTATACTTTCCTCTGCTCAGAATTTAACGAATCGACCCTGTCTCTAAGAAGTGCCCAAGGGTCAGGTGCTGAGGGCTCAATTCCATCACCATTTTGTTCTTCATCGCTTTCCATACGGCCTTTGCAGGCGAGAATATTATTCGTCAGCTCGATTGCGCGCCGGGCTTGTGGTGTTTGTGTGTGGCGAGTGCGGCTGATGCGCGTCCCTGGCATGGTCATTTGCTCGAGAGACGGCAACCCAGTTGGATCTGTATCCAATCTCACGTCCATATCTCGCTCGTCAACATCATTTACACGTGCATCCCATTTTTCATCTCCTTCATCCTAATCGCTGTTGTCACTTCCTGAGAAGCCATCCACGTGGAAAGTACTTTTCTCGTGTTCTGCCTGCTCTCTGTCCGTAGATTGCTGGTTTTTCAATTGCACTTCCTGCGTGGACAGCGACTCATAGTGTCTCATCATTGCTGGTAGCGACAAGCAATCACCCCTCTCTGCAGCCAATGTCAGAACTATGGAAGGGTCGTGTCCATGTGGAACTATGGTATCCAGTGATCGCCAGGGAACATGAAGATAGAGCATGGCCTTGCTGAAGGACTGAACATCTGCATGATCGATTCGAGCGCGAATGAAAACGATTGCATCGTCTCGCCTCCGCGACGCGTATCTGTACTGCCGGACAGGTGATTTCAATTTCAAAGACTCACTCACGACTTGAGACAGGCGGTACTTCGTCGTGTACTCAAACAAGGAGAGATGGTTCAAAGAATCCGGACGCTGCACGTAAAACAGAACCAGAACGTTCGTGTGCCAAACCGATCCGTCCGTGGAAACAAACACACTACGCCCGCGAGTCTGCTTGGCATTTTCTCCAATGGAAAAATGCAGACTGGGCAGTGTCACAAAAACGCGACTGGATTTGCACAACTGTTTTCCTGTTCGAATCCACAAAGCCTCCTGCACGCTCACTTCTCGAGTATTTAGCACTGACAAAATAATACGCCGAACCATCTGTTTTACCGATTGATTGGAAGCACTTTTTGAGAGCTGGTACAGAATTCGGGGTGTGTGCTTGTTTTTTTCGTGCTTTGTCAAGTATGATGCGGTGTACATTGCAGCGCCATACGCATCCAGCAAGACTTGCACATCCATGTTTGCTCCCCAACAGGACAAAATGCTGGGGTTGTACGCGTTCACGTGAGAGTCGTTTCGGGCTGGTGAAACGACCAGTTTTGTTTTTCCATTCCGGAACACGCGCTCGGACTGAAAGTGTTTTCATTGTTTGTCCGAGGATATCCGAACCTGCATGTAGAATATCGGCCCTTCGGCTTGCAGTACTTGTTGCAGCGATGAGTCTGGACACATCGTGTGAGACCGCCACGTGTGTCTGTGCAATAGGACAAGACAGTTCGTGCCCGGGTGCTCGCATCGTGCACGGGTGCATCACTTTGGACAAGTCAACATCACTTACATCCGGGCTTAATTGGCCGAGACCACCCTTCGACGTATTCCCGCAGGTTGGGCAGGAATGACACCATCGGAAAGAGAGGACAATTCCGGCCCGCCTTCTACCCATGGAAGCATGTGGACATGCGGAGATCCTCGCTGTTGAAATTCAATTCGCCAGAAATAATCCACTATGTTACCCAAAGGCCGTCCTTCTCCCATGATGATGTCATCCCCACAGCGCGGTCCAGCGGATGTTAAAATGTTCGACTGCCAAGTCGGGGTTTGCAGCCAGAATCTCGGAGCACTCGGTTTTGGTCATCCCTGCTACTTCATCAAGCTTTTTGTTGGGGAGGCACTGGCTCAGAAAGTCGAGCCACAGCGAGTCGGCCGCACTTAAAGTCATGAACAACGTTGGCTGGCGCAGGAGAGGAGATCGAACCATTGCTTGTACTTCCATACACTTTGATCGCCAGTAGCCCGGCGATCCTTTCACTGTTGTCAACTGCGGTGTCATGGAATCAATGCACTTGTCCAATGCAGCAGACTTTTCCAATCGGGTTGTATCTGATTGATCCATGCTTTCAATGAGCCCTTCTATCAATGTCTTCAGATTTTGGGATTCTTCCAGAGACGATACCACCCCGTTGACAGTGCGCTTCTGGATCGCTGAGTGCGCGAAGAAAAGAAACGATGCATCCTGGCTGAATCGCCTGTGGTGTAACTTTACCAAATGAGAAACGAGCTCATTCTCACTCACTGGGCGCTGTCGAGTATGGGACGGTCCTCCTGTGCCCCGATAAAACAAATGAGGAAACCCCATCTCGTACAGGCCCTCATTGCTGTAGAGTGTGGAGAATGCTCGCTTGTCTAGACCAGAACCGTGTTGTGGGTCATGCCCTAGCTCTCCCACCATGGGGTAATTCTTTCCTAAAAACGCTTCTGTAGCAATCTGGCGCAGAGGCTTCTGATCTGTTGAATCAATGATGAAAATATTTTGGGGAGTCGTTTCAGATTCCGTCTCGTGCCCGTCACGCCTCATATCAGTTCTGTCTTCTTCTTCGTCGCTCTCAACACATTGAACCTTAAAGTGCTTTTCCACAGCGCCCTCCTGGGCCTCATCATCGCTTCCCCATTCGTCAGTATGCACGCTCCCGTCGGTCTCCGCCACGCCTGTCTCAACGATGAAAGGAGCAGATGTTGTGCATAACTGTCGCAGAGATTGCTCGTTCGTTGGTATATGGGTGTAATGGCGGTTGTGCTGCTCTAAATATCTCATGCCGTTCAGCATCACTTCAAAGCGCAATGGCATGTCGTCCAGCAAACAGCGCCCGTGCTCGTTTCGCATTAGTACGATACTGGGGTCGCCAGCATCCCGTGGAATGCTGCCCGCCACACGCATAACCGAGTTCCAGTACGTGATGGTTTGGCCAAGACTGTGCTTCTGCTGGTAGCCGTTCCTCCGAAAAATCCGATTTGTAGGGATCACGATGCTTAACAATGCAATCTCTAGCTCATTTAAGTTCGTTATTGCAGACGGGTAGTGATCAAACATTTCGAATCCATTCCGCTTCGAAAATTTGGGGATCCTGTTGT
>CM020618.1:23031933-23044897 GCA_009829735.1 Pyropia yezoensis
GGGGAGGGAGGGAACTGGGTCGGGCGTGGTCGGGGGGGTGGGCAAACCGCGGGGGACGGGCGGCCGGGGGTGGTGGCGGGGCCGGGCGGGGCGGGGCGGGGCGTTTTTTTTTCGTGTTTTTTTTTTTTTTTTTTTGGCCCCCCGACCAATGGTGGTGGGCCCCAGGGCTGACCGCCGCGGGGTGCACAGTACTGTACCTACCGTACCGTAGGCACCCCGCCCGGAAGCCCCCCCGACGCCCGTGGCGGGGGCGCCGCCGCCGCCGCCGCGGCTCCCACCGTGACGGGGGGTGGGGGGGGGGGGGGGGGGGGGGGGGCGCCGGGGCCGCGGCCCCCACGGGCGGGGGGGGGGGGGGCAGCAGATTCGTGCCGCCCGGGGATCCATGGAGGGGGGGGGGGGGGGGGGGAGCGTGTATGTAAGTATGTACATGTACGGGCCGTACGGCAGTCACCCGGGGGGTGACTCACCCCCCCCCCGCCCCCCCACCCCGTGCCCCTGTGCTGACGACCCCACCCGTTTTGGTGGAAGGTTCAGTACAAGGTACACCCTGTACATCCATCCATTCATTGCATGGTGGGCCCACGTTGGAGTGGAGTGCAAGGCCCCCACTGAAACCGCCTGTTGATAAGCTCGCTCGGGCTGCGTAGGGCCGCGCACCCTTTGGTTCAGGCGGGGGCGACAGGATTCCCTGCCAGCCCCCCCCCCCCCCCCCCCTTTCAGGATGACCCCGTGGATCCACTGGGCCGTACGGTAGGTACTGGACAGTACGTATGCGTATCCGGGTAAAGATAGATTCGGTACGGATGGATGGCTATAGTATTGCACTGTCGCGGATCGGAGGGCGCGCTCGCCCTCGGAGGGGACCACTGGCAGGGGGGTGGGGGGTGGCGGCGGCGCGCGGGGCCCCCGCCGGGCGGCAGGAGCACGGCCTTGCGCGTGCCGCCGCGGCGGCCGACCCGATGCTGCAGCAAGGGCGGGGAGAGCGGATTGGGGGGGACCTTCGAAGGGGACGGTGGGTGGGGTTGGGGGGGGGGGACAGCGCGGCGCCGACGGCCGGCCGCCGGCCGCCGGAAGGGGGGGAGCGTGCGCGGGGGGGAGGGAGAAGGGGTTGGAGTACATATCCGTGCGTGCTTGCAAACCCCTCCCCCCCCTTTCGTCCTGCCCCGCGCCCCCCCCCCCGCACACAGAGCGCCTCGACGGTCGACGCCCGCGGACGGTTGGCCCGCGCGCACCAGCGGCGGCGGCGTCGACAGCCTCGCGTGGGGCCTTTGGTCGGGCGGTGGCAGGAGGGGGGGCGGGGGGTGTGAGCACCCCGTCGGGAGCCCCCTTTTTCCTGACGTGCTGGCTGAGTACAGAACTGTACAGTCTCCACGGGAGGGGGGGCACCTCTGTTGCGGGGCGGGTGCTGTGGGTGGCCGCCCGCAGGAACCGTCCATGCCCTCCCCAAGGGCGCAGGGGGATGGGTGTCAGGGCTTTTGCCCGCCGCTCCGTGCAGTCGACAGTTCAGTGACGGGGGGGGGGGGATCATCCCACTGGGATGCAACCCGGACGGCCGACGGAATGGATGGATGGGGAGGGGCAGCTCGGCCCCGCCGCGGCTGAGCCGCCCGTCCTCGCGCGCGTAGCCAGGCTATGCGCTCGATCCTGACAAGGGGATGCTGCGGGCGAGGGGGGGGGGGGGGGGCGCGGGCGGGGGGGGCGGTGTCAGGGTGTCTTGGCCGCCTCGGCGCCCCCGCCGCCGTCTGCCGGTTGGACCGGGGGGGAGGGGCGCAGGGCGGGGGGATCTCCTCCCCGCCCCTCCACCACGCTCACAACAACGAGACAGCGACGGCGAGGCGACCGCGCGCCCTCTCCCCACCGTGTGTGCACGCACGGGACGGTAGGTACGGTACATCCTTCCGTGCGCCCACCTTCCGTTGCAGCCCCCCGCCGTGTGCACCTCCCCACCGCCCTGCCGCTTGCGCGCCCCCCGAGGGTGGCGGGGTTAGCAGCCGCCCCTCGCCCTGCTGCCACAGGTCCGGTGCGGACACGCCCCCCCTCCTGTACCCCCTCTCTGCCGCCGCTGCGGCGGCGGCGCCAACCTCGCCCACCCCCCCTTCTCCCCACGGAGGCCACCACTGTCGGCGTCAGGTCGGGGGGGGAAGGGGGGGGAGAAGGCCACGCGCGCCCGGCCGGCGGCGGCGGCAGCGCGTGCGAGCGATACGCGCCCCCCGCGCGCGTGGAGGTGGGTAGCGCCGGCCACGGCAAGCACGAGGCCAGCACACGACGCCCCGGGCAGAGGGCGGCGGCGGCTGCGGCGCCGCCCCACCCGCGCCGCGCGCGCGCTCGCACAAACGGTGGCGACAATAAAATCGGCTGCAGGTGGCGTAGACTCCCCTTCAGGCTGCCCCTCCGTGTCTCCCCCCACCAGCCCACTACGAGCGGCGAGTGGTCGGCGTCAACGCCGTTGCCCCCCTATCGAGGGGGTTCCGTTGCCCACCACCGTTTTCGAAGAGGAATTTGAACGCAAAGGCGGCACCCGGCGGGGTCGACGTCGAAGACGGCAACGGCGGGCGCTGCGGGTAGGGCGGCCGCCCCGGTGGCCGCCCGACAAGGCAGCAAACACGATCTGCTCCCCTGACCTATCCGCAGCAGCGTGCTGCGTGGCTGCTCGGCCAGCCCGCGGCAACGAGGCCCGCTGCCGCCCCCGTGCCCACCGCGCGAGAAGAGCATCCCCCTCAAACGCCAGGGTTCTTTCACCACCGTGCGTGCAGCCGTGTGGTTCCCCACTTCCGCTGCCTCCTGCCCCCCTCCGCCCCATCCCGCCCCCTTCACCCTTGCCCCCGCCTCCACTCCTTGCCCACTGCGCGGCCCGCCTACGGTACGGGGCGGGCGTCGGCCGCTGGAAAGCACGGGTCAAAGAGCGCATGCAAGAAGACGGGGCTGGCGGGGCGCGCCACGTCCACGCCGCCCCACTCCATACCCCCCTTGCCCTCTCCACTCCCCCGTCTCAAACGCACGCACAGACAATGACACCCCCACACCACACACCCAACTGGCAATAGCCAGACGTCTTCCCTGGGAATACCCTCTCCTGCTCCCCCCCCCCTCCCCGTCGTCCCCGCCCCCCCCGCACTACTGCCCGACCCCCCCCCCCTGTTCTCCTCCTTCCCTGACTCCGCCTCCGCATCCGCCTCCGCCCCAGACTCCACGTCCGGCACCACCGCCTCCGGGCCCTCCCGCCACTTGTCCCCCTCCCCCTCGGACACCGTGGCCCTCTGCCCGACGCACTCACGCACCCACGCCAGGTACTTGTGGTTGCCGCCCACCACCGGCAGGGCCACCACTTCGGGCACCTCGTACGGGTGGGCCGCCAGCACGTGGGCGGTCAGGGCCGCCAGGCTGCCCGCCGTCGTCTTGGCCATCAGCAGCTCCTCAGCGTCGGTGGTGATGGCGTCATTCCAGCGGTACGTCGAGGCCACCCCGGGCAGGCGTGTCACGCACGCCGCGTGGCGTGCGTCGACGAGGGAGGTGGCGATGGCGGTGCCCACCGCCGCTGACGGGCACGTAATGTAGACGACCATGACGTCTGTCGGCGAGGGGGGGGAGGGCGAGGAGGGCGAGGGGCCAGACGCCAAAGGGGGGGGGACGCCGGGGGGCGCGGGGGTGGCCATCGTCACCGCCCACCGGGCACACAGGGGGGGGGGGGGGGGGTGGGGGGGGGCGGCGCGCCACGAAAAGGCAGCGCCCCGGCCGGCGGCGGCAGCAGACCGGAGAGCTGATACGAGCGGCGCCAGAGGGAGGAAGGCCAGGCGCATAGCGGGGGGAGTGGGGGAGCGGGGAGGAGGGGCAGCGGGCGCGGGGGTTCAGGCGGTCCGCTCAAGAACCCGCAGCGACGCGGTCAAGCGCGGCGGCGCGAGAGCAGCCGACACGGGGGGGGGAGGAGGAAAGAGTCCCACAGCGAAGGCGGAGGGAGCTGTCCGCCTTGAAGAAGTCGAAGTGTTCTGATTGCCTTGGAACCGCGGGGTGAGGGCCAGTACATACGTAGTTGCGGGTTGTGCGAAGATACAGAGATATCTACAGTCTGTACATAAGTATCTACGTACATAATTAGCGAAGCTCCTCTGTGAAGCAGATGCCCTTGTTGTCGCGCTAACGCCAATTGATTGGTCCACGTGTTTGCAATATCAAATTGCTCCTGGCCACACGTTGATTCGGTTTGGCTTGCGTGGCTCGATGCGGGACCCGTCCGTGGTGTTCAGGCGGCAGCCTGCTGGCGTAGAGGGGGCGGCCGTCGCAGGGCGGGGGACGGCCGCCAGTGGGTGGGTACGGCAGCTGCAGGGGTGGCGGCGCGGCCGCCGCGGCGGTGGTGCCTGCTAGTGTCCCGCCGTCGCGGCGGGCATGGTCCGGCTCGCCCCGCCCTGGCCGGCGGGGCTCTCATTGATTACGTTGTTTCGCGCTGACGGATGTGGTGGTGCTGGCGGCAGCTGCGGCTGCGGCGGCAGCAGCTGCGGCGCTGGCGGCGGTGGAGACGGCGGGGGGTAGGGGGAGAGGGGAGCACCCACCACCACTCCAGCCACCACAGCCACGCCCATGCCCACCATGGGCATCCGCACGCAGTAGTCTTAGTTGCCGCCCTCCGCCCACCCTGCCCGGCCAAGCGCCACAATCGAGCAGTGGCTGCCCCCCCCCCCCCCCCCCCCCCCCCCCCCCCCCCCCAAGCAAGCACAGGCTATCCCGCCGCGACGCCGCCGCCGACTGCGCCGCGACCGACCCGCGGCGGCCCGACCACCGCCACTGCCACGCTAGCCGGCGGGCGGTGGGGGAGGCGGCGCGGGAGGGGCTCGGGGGGGGGGGGGGGCCCGCCGGTTGCCGCTGCCGCCCGCCGGCGGGCTGCCGGCGCCGTCGTCGCCGCCGGCGCAGCGGGGGGGGGTTTGGGGGGGAGCGTCCGCCGGCCGCACCCGCCGCCGCTGGGGGTGACGCTGGCGAGCCGCCGGCGGGGGGCGGTGCCGAGCGGCAGGCGGCCGGCCCCCATGTGGAGCGCAAAGGCGAGCCATGTCTCGGCACGCCGCCTCACCGTCAACACTGTCTGCGCCCGCGGATGTAGGCGCACGCAGGCGACGTGGGTCGCCAGCACCACCACCTTCTCCGTCAACGCGAAACAATGTCAGAATGTTTCATGGAATATATGAATCATGAGGGGCCAAAATCAAACATTCCAAAAGCCTCTTAATCAAAACGAAAAACTCGTGTGTGCATGATACCCGGGCCACACGCAAGGCCGCATATGAAAATATTTCGTATAAAACGAAAAAATAAAAAGACTGCTAGAAAGAGTCCAGTATGTTTTCATGCCTCCACTCGCAAACATTTCCAGGCTCTCGAACAAGTGCCACGCGACAGGTCCTGCCACGGCACACCAGGCCAAGCCCCCCCTTGGACCTGAGCCCGTCGGAAACCCCCCCCCCCGCACTCCACCGCCGTCGTCGTCGGTACCTGTCCTCACGACGACGCCGCCCGCCGCCCCGCGTTGGTCGTTCACCCCCCCGTGTTGGCCGCGGCCCTGCGGACGACGCCGCCCACCATCCCGACGTCGCCCTCCGCCTCCCCGTGCCTGCCATCCACCCCTCCCGTGCTGGCCATCAACCCCCCGTGGCGGCCACCCACCCTCCCGTGTTGGCGCCGGCCCTCCTGACCTCGCCGCCCACCCTCCCGACGTTGCCGCCCGCCATCCCGTCGTGCTCGTCGACCCGCCCGATTTGTCGGCGGCCGTGTCGTCCACGCCGCCCACCCTCTCGACGACGCCAGCCGCCACCGCGTGGTGGCCGTCCCCCCCCCCGCGTCGGCAGCAGCCCCGCCGACGACGCCACCCACCCTCCCGACCACGCCACGTACATCTTCGTGTTGGCGGCTGTGCTCCCGTCCCGGCCACCGCACCCTCGACGAGGGCCTCCCACCCATCCCCCCCGCCGATCAGACGTCCACGTCTTCCTCCCCGTATCCCGTGGTGTGCGAGTCCGTGTGGCGGTGTGGGTCCGCGTACCTCGCGAAGGAGTTGGTGGGGGCGCGAGCGTGAGCGAGGAGTGTGCGGGGATTACATAACTGCATCTATGGATATTCTTGAGCCCCTGCCGGGAGGTGGTTCTGGGGATGACTGTGAGGGAGTGGCCAGCGCATCTCGGGCATCACCTGAGGTTGGACTGGGTGGATATCGTACAGGAAGTACGGTCCGCCTTGACCAGGTAGATGGGTTGCCACCGGGACCTAGCCAGGACCGTGCGGAAGACGCGGTAGTGGACCATGGTGCATATAACGCCAGTGAGCGTTGTAAGAGTCGCCGCTCCCAGGCCGACGTCATGAAACGATCATGTGACACTCATGCTTTTGATGCCGTACGACCTGCTAGTGACCTTCTCGCAGATGCGGCGTCTGAGAGCGTCATTGACAGGCAAAGCAACATGACTGCTCGTCGCTCGCGGAAGAGAAAATACACACCACTCAGCGTGGGACCAAGAACAGTAATGGACGTAAGAAGGTATCGTAGCAAACTAGAGCAGCCACGCAGACCATGCTGCTCGTGTGGGGAAGTGCCCGGCACAGAGGCGTTCTCTACTTGGCCATTTCGGGTGCCTCAGCCTGGAACGTGCTTATCAGCCGAAGAAAAAGAAACACACCGCGTTCTGGCCGCGCTCACTACAGGAGAACGGTCGTACGACAAGAACTGGCTGTTCACTGATGCTATAGACACCGAGGAAAACACAGTCCTCATGTGTGCGACATGTCGTGTAGAGCTCCGGCACAACAGGATCCCCAAATTTTCGAAGCGGAATGGATTCGAAATGTTTGATCACTACCCGTCTGCAATAACGAACTTAAATGAGCTAGAGATTGCATTGTTAAGCATCGTGATCCCTACAAATCGGATTTTTCGGAGGAACGGCTACCAGCAGAAGCACAGTCTTGGCCAAACCATCACGTACTGGAACTCGGTTATGCGTGTGGCGGGCAGCATTCCACGGGATGCTGGCGACCCCAGTATCGTACTAATGCGAAACGAGCACGGGCGCTGTTTGCTGGACGACATGCCATTGCGCTTTGAAGTGATGCTGAACGGCATGAGATATTTAGAGCAGCACAACCGCCATTACACCCATATACCAACGAACGAGCAATCTCTGCGACAGTTATGCACAACATCTGCTCCTTTCATCGTTGAGACAGGCGTGGCGGAGACCGACGGGAGCGTGCATACTGACGAATGGGGAAGCGATGATGAGGCCCAGGAGGGCGCTGTGGAAAAGCACTTTAAGGTTCAATGTGTTGAGAGCGACGAAGAAGAAGACAGAACTGATATGAGGCGTGACGGGCACGAGACGGAATCTGAAACGACTCCCCAAAATATTTTCATCATTGATTCAACAGATCAGAAGCCTCTGCGCCAGATTGCTACAGAAGCGTTTTTAGGAAAGAATTACCCCATGGTGGGAGAGCCAGGGCATGACCCACAACACGGTTCTGGTCTAGACAAGCGAGCATTCTCCACACTCTACAGCAATGAGGGCCTGTACGAGATGGGGTTTCCTCATTTGTTTTATCGGGGCACAGGAGGACCGTCCCATACTCGACAGCGCCCAGTGAGTGAGAATGAGCTCGTTTCTCATTTGGTAAAGCTACACCACAGGCGATTCAGCCAGGATGCATCGTTTCTTTTCTTCGCGCACTCAGCGATCCAGAAGCGCACTGTCAACGGGGTGGTATCGTCTCTGGAAGAATCCCAAAATCTGAAGACATTGATAGAAGGGCTCATTGAAAGCATGGATCAATCAGATACAACCCGATTGGAAAAGTCTGCTGCATTGGACAAGTGCATTGATTCCATGACACCGCAGTTGACAACAGTGAAAGGATCGCCGGGCTACTGGCGATCAAAGTGTATGGAAGTACAAGCAATGGTTCGATCTCCTCTCCTGCGCCAGCCAACGTTGTTCATGACTTTAAGTGCGGCCGACTCGCTGTGGCTCGACTTTCTGAGCCAGTGCCTCCCCAACAAAAAGCTTGATGAAGTAGCAGGGATGACCAAAACCGAGTGCTCCGAGATTCTGGCTGCAAACCCCGACTTGGCAGTCGAACATTTTAACATCCGCTGGACCGCGCTGTGGGATGACATCATCATGGGAGAAGGACGGCCTTTGGGTAACATAGTGGATTATTTCTGGCGAAGTGAATTTCAACAGCGAGGATCTCCGCATGTCCACATGCTTCCATGGGTAGAAGGCGGGCCGGAATTGTCCTCTCTTTCCGATGGTGTCATTCCTGCCCAACTGCGGGAATACGTCGACAGGGTGGTCTCGGCCAAATTAAGCCCGGATGTAAGTGATGTTGACTTGTCCAAAGTGATGCACCCGTGCACGATGCGAGCACCCGTGCACGAACTGTCTTGTCCTATTGCACAGACACACGTGGCGGTTCTCACACGATGTGTCCAGACTCATCGCTGCAACAAGTACTGCAAGCCGAAGGGCCGATATTCTACATGCAGGTTCGGATATCCTCGGACAAACAATGAAAACACTTCAGTCGAGCGCGTGTTCCGGAATGGAAAAACAAAACTGGTCGTTTCACCAGCCCGAAACGACTCTCACGTGAACGCGTACAACCCCAGCATTTTGTCCTGTTGGGGAGCAAACATGGATGTGCAAGTCTTGCTGGATGCGTATGGCGCTGCAATGTACACCGCATCATACTTGACAAAGCACGAAAAAAACAAGCACACACCCCGAATTCTGTACCAGCTCTCAAAAAGTGCTTCCAATCAATCGGTAAAACAGATGGTTCGGCGTATTATTTTGTCAGTGCTAAATACTCGAGAAGTGAGCGTGCAGGAGGCTTTGTGGATTCGAACAGGAAAACAGTTGTGCAAATCCAGTCGCGTTTTTGTGACACTGCCCAGTCTGCATTTTTCCATTGGAGAAAATGCCAAGCAGACTCGCGGGCGTAGTGTGTTTGTTTCCACGGACGGATCGGTTTGGCACACGAACGTTCTGGTTCTGTTTTACGTGCAGCGTCCGGATTCTTTGAACCATCTCTCCTTGTTTGAGTACACGACGAAGTACCGCCTGTCTCAAGTCGTGAGTGAGTCTTTGAAATTGAAATCACCTGTCCGGCAGTACAGATACGCGTCGCGGAGGCGAGACGATGCAATCGTTTTCATTCGCGCTCGAATCGATCATGCAGATGTTCAGTCCTTCAGCAAGGCCATGCTCTATCTTCATGTTCCCTGGCGATCACTGGATACCATAGTTCCACATGGACACGACCCTTCCATAGTTCTGACATTGGCTGCAGAGAGGGGTGATTGCTTGTCGCTACCAGCAATGATGAGACACTATGAGTCGCTGTCCACGCAGGAAGTGCAATTGAAAAACCAGCAATCTACGGACAGAGAGCAGGCAGAACACGAGAAAAGTACTTTCCACGTGGATGGCTTCTCAGGAAGTGACAACAGCGATTAGGATGAAGGAGATGAAAAATGGGATGCACGTGTAAATGATGTTGACGAGCGAGATATGGACGTGAGATTGGATACAGATCCAACTGGGTTGCCGTCTCTCGAGCAAATGACCATGCCAGGGACGCGCATCAGCCGCACTCGCCACACACAAACACCACAAGCCCGGCGCGCAATCGAGCTGACGAATAATATTCTCGCCTGCAAAGGCCGTATGGAAAGCGATGAAGAACAAAATGGTGATGGAATTGAGCCCTCAGCACCTGACCCTTGGGCACTTCTTAGAGACAGGGTCGATTCGTTAAATTCTGAGCAGAGGAAAGTATACGACACCGTCCACTCTGATCTCATCGGCGGAACGACTTCGAAACGCGTTGTTCTCATAGGCCCCGGAGGCACTGGAAAGTCGTATTTGATCGACACAATCGGCATGATGTTAGATATCCGTGCGACTGACAAGGCAGACAAAGACACCAGTATTTTCCGGCCTCGTCACTCCACACTTGTCAAGACTGCATATACGGGTGTTGCCGCAGCCAACATCGGCGGTATGACGTTACATAATGCGCTCGAAATAAAGGGGAGGAACATTGAATGTGACATAGCTGACGCGTCCTTGACACGGCTCCAGCGGGATTGGCAGGACGTAGCTGTGCTTGTCATAGACGAAATAAGTTTTCTATCTCCACAAAATCTGTACGAGATCAGTGCCCGACTGGGCAACATATTCCCACACAAAAAGCACGTGCCTTTTGCTGGACTATACGTGATAATGGCTGGAGATCCATACCAACTGGGTCCAGTTGGAGGCAAGACGTTGTGGCCAAGGAACAATGAGCGTGGCTTGAGCGTGAAAGAACTTTTCGGACGTGAGTACTACTTGGAGCCTGACGAGTTCTTTGAGCTATCAATTGGCCAAAGAAATTTTGGTCCGTTTTATGAAGTTCTATCGCGACTGCGGGTTGGAGAATCCACGCAAGATGATATTGATCTGATAAACAAGAGGGTGCTACAGCCACAAGGACAGGCCTCCTCTGAGGCGTTCAAAGAGGCGGTCTTAGTCGTGGGGACGAACCGTGAGGCTGTGATGCATAACGAGGCGATGCTGCTGGCTGCATGCCAGGCAGCCAACAGTAATGCAGAAGAAAAAAGAACGGTCAGGGTGTGGACGCACGTGAAGCTCAGCAGAAAAACAAAAGAGGGCCTGACGAGGGCTGACCAAGCCCAAATTATTTCCAGGTGCTTGACACGGCATCGGACGGCTGGAGCAAGCGAAAAATTCATTGCGAACGCGTTCTGCACTTTTAAAGGTGATCGAGTACGCTTGAATGAGAATATTTGTGTGGAACTCAATCTGTACAATGGGGCTTGCGGGACTGTCATGGAGGTGTTCAGTTCGCCCACGGTGGACCCACATGAGAGTCGTCAAGCCGCCGCCTCTCGCATGGCAGAAAGCTCAGATGTTATCGACCTCCCTGTAATCATCTTGCAATTGGATGAAGGTTGCTACCGCGGTCCTTCCATTTCGCAGAAGGCACCTCGAGTGATTGCCATCGAAGCTCGCAAGTTCTACATTGTGAAGCCTTACTCAGCAGTTCTGTGGCAGCTACCACTCGTTCCGGCACACGCCTCAACGGTTCATAAAGTACAATCTCTGACTCTGCCAGGGATTGTTATGGACGCCATCCGATTCCGAGCTGCATGTTCTGTGTACGTCGCATTGTCAAGGGTTCAAGAACTGCGACATCTGGCGCTTGTCCGACCGCTGACGTGGAACGACATTGAGAAACACAAGCGAGAAATCGATATGATTTCAAATCATATGGAGCACTTTCGCAACCGTTCATAGCGGCACCACGCCTGTACTTTTCCGACCTTCGCCGGCATCGCTCATGGCTGCAGACACTGAACGCTCCGCTCCTGCCTGCCGTTAACCGACGACGCCAGCCCCGATGCACTCTCACCCGCCAAGGACCATAGCGCTGTCGGACCCTCGGGTCAGCACGTACAGGCTCGCCACGGTCCCCGCCCAAACTTTTATGATCACCCGGTGGGCAATCCTCGGCACCAGCCACGGGTGCGTTCATCCCCCTCATCGCCAACATCTGTACGGTCTTCGGGCGGGTGCTGCATGGTTCCGTGAGCCCACTGTGCCGGACCACCACCCGACCACCAACCAACAGAGTACTTTAGGTCGCCCCAGCTCGTCCCCGTGCTGTCCGCCATGTCGCGTTGCCGCGGACACAGCGTGTCGGGCTCAAATTCATCAGCCAATGAGAATTCTTAGAAAAACAAATCTCAAATAGTATGCTGTGATTCCTGGCTTCCACCACTTTAGTGCGAACACTCGGCAACTGGGCACCACGCGGCACCGTGATGCACGATGTCGGCGTTGTCCAATCACAAGCAAACAACGCAGAGACGGTCGTATGCAATGATGAAAAGCAAAAAAAAAAAAACAACCATGCTTTCGGGCCTTGACAGTTGATTGGCAGCCGAGGCCGGCCGCACGACTCGACCAGATATTTTGGTCGGCCCCTCTGTCCGCCCACGACCTCCGCTCCGGTGTCTTCCCACAACCCGTTCAGCAGCGCTGCTGTCCAAGCTGTGCGCGGCCAGTACGGGTGCGGTTTTTTTCTTCCCAGGGCCGCACTATAAATAGGTTCTCACGGCGGTCAGCGGTGCGGATCCCCCCCACGACCCGTAACGTACCGTGCCTTTGCGCGCCCACTTCTCGCAGTGATCCACACACCTCTCCTCCACCCGTTTCCACCCTCCTCCCCATCATGGTGACCGGGCCCATCAATAAGTTTCTTGCGCGGGGCTCACAGCACCCGCTTCCCAGGCGTCTCCTGGCCGGCGTGTTCACGGTGCCCAAGCTCTCCGCGGTCGCCAGCACCTTCGTCGGCAACCTGTCGTTCTCGGCCTGCCTTTCATCCGCTTTTCTGCCGCCGGGCATGACAGCACGCTCCCTCGCCGAGTACAGCAAGGGTGGGCGCTGTGATTTTTTACGACGCAACCGCGCCACTTAAGCTGCTTTTGACGCCGGACCAGAATCGTCACTTCCTCGCCTGCATTGAGCGCGGCGTGTGCAAGATCGGAGACGTACGATTTTTTTTGGCTCCCCCGCTGCGTTTCTATCGACTCGTATTTTATTATTGGTATTGGTATGGTTGCCATTGATCATTGGAGGAGACCGTGCCTAACTAATTTTCGATGCATGGATGAATCGCTACATTGGTATTTTAAGCGGATGTCTTTTTTGGTGCTCTCTCGGCTTGTTCTTTTTTGTCACTCGTCAACCGCTACAGGTCGTCACCGTGAAGGTGCACACCGCCATGCTGTCGCAGCCGGAGCCGCACACCCTCCGCGCCGCTAGCAAACATGGTGCTGGCGGTGGCGCCGACAGGCTGCCCCGGCATTTTCATGGACTCCCTTCCCATCCCGCTGGCCTGGGCGAAGTCTTTGCCTCCGTGG
>CM020618.1:23045328-23056139 GCA_009829735.1 Pyropia yezoensis
AGGGCGCGGGCCGAGGGCGCCTCGCTGTCCCTCTTAACGTGCATCTGGGGGAACCCCGGCACGTTGGCCCGGTAGCCCCCCCCCATAACCCCGAGTGGCCCCGACCCGAGTCTAACCTCGTCAGGTCGGGGGCCACTATCACTACTAATTCTATTCCCACTCACTAATCTCACACTCAAATTCTCTCAAATCAAGTCCCTCACAAATATGCAAAAACACATCAGAAATCCCTCTCTCGCGTGTGGATAGCGTAGTCCACCGCATCCCAGTGCCGGGCACGGGCCACGGCCGCCAACCATCGCCACACGGCGGGCGTGTTCTGGCACCTGGTGCCCTCTGGTTGTAGTCCCGGGTCGGCGCCAAGTCGGGGCCAGGGATGCTACAGATAGTTCGCCATCACTAGGAGGGACGACCCTCCTGCTGGGAGGTCTATGAGACCGTTGGCCATGGTCAACCCATGGCGCTTGTACGTCCGTAGGTTGGACTGGACTCTGCAGATGCCTGCGAGGTCGCAGTTAACCGGGAGGACTGTCTCTGACAACGGCTCAAAGCGAGTTCGCTTGGCCAACCGAAGTGTCTTCGGCTCGACGCTTGCGTACACCTCAGCCACGTTAACGTGGCTTCCTTGTAGCGTCAGGTCCCTGACGATAGCCGTGTGTCCTCGCTTCGTCCGGTCGGCTTCTTGAAGCTCGACGGTCCTCCGGCCTGGCCGGATTGCATCAACGTGAACGTTGATGAAGGTGCACCCCAGTATGCAGGGCACCGATAGCGCTTCACATACCAGGAAGTCAACTTCCGTGGTGAGATCCCCGATGGTAACCTGCAGCGACATCGCTGCGGTCGTACGAATGAGTCGACCATTCGCGTCCTTGATGGTGGGTCCCCGAGTCACTCTGACTCGTGGAAGCCACTTGTCCGGGAGGGTATCCTTCCGGATAAGGTTGGGTCCAGCCCCTGTGTCCAGTACAGGGTAGTACGATCGTGTCGACTGGGGGTCAACCCCCAGTGTGGCTGATACCTTGAAGTTCTCCAAGGTAAACAACACATGTCCTACACCGATATCCGGTGTAGCTCGGGCATCCTGAACAGGGCCCTTGTCTGGTTCAACGTGACGGGGCTTCCCGTCCTCACCTCCCAACCTTGGAGGTTGGTCATCAATCCCCTGACGCCGTGTCGTCGGGGCCGGAAGGTGTACCCGGGGGTTGATGCGGCGTCGGCTCAACCGCGCTCTCCGTGGGGCTTTCCCCGCGGTACTCCGGGGAGGCTTGCTTGGGTAACCCCAGCGCCCCCCGGTCATCCTTCCTCTTACTCGTTTCCCGCCCTTGGTAGGGTGCTGTCCGCCGGGACATCCGGCTGAGGAGGTGCCCCCTCGACGGCCAGTACTCCACCTGGAGCTGGCTGCCTACCCGGTGCGGGTCCGGGTGCTCGGGCGGGATACCCCCCGGTGGATGCCTTGCGTTGCGCCGCTGCCCGCCGAGACTCCTCGGGGATGAGTGGGCAGGAAGACACCCAGTGCTGGGGATCCCCACACAACATACACCCGGACGTGCCGGTCCCCCCTTGAGGTCGCATCGGGGTAGCCCCGTAGCTACGGTTGCCTCCCTCGGGCGCCCGAGTGCCTGCTCCCTGGTAGGCCTTGGGTCCTTGGGTCAACCGGAACATGGACTCCCCCAACCGGTTGGGTCGGCCCGCAATCTGCGGAGGTGCCTCCGTGCGCACCGCCCAT
The DNA here is from genome assembly GCA_009829735.1 of Pyropia yezoensis. Taxonomy (NCBI): domain Eukaryota; phylum Rhodophyta; class Bangiophyceae; order Bangiales; family Bangiaceae; genus Pyropia; species Pyropia yezoensis. The sequence goes on from CM020618.1 coordinate 23,047,055, forward strand.
GTTGGCAAGGGTTGGTGAGGGTTACCCGTCACCGGGGAGTACCCCGTAGTCCGCACATACGGGACGCGCCGTCCCGTTCCTTCGTTGACCTGGAACTGGGTTCCAGCCGGGGCGATGTACGCTACCGTACCGTGTTCATCAATCACCGGCGTCGCCGGTAGCAACAGGTGGCCCTGTTGGTCGACTAGAGGGTCATCCTCACCAATAGGGGTGTGTTCGGTCGCCACCAGTACTGGTGCGGCCTTGCGTTCCACCTTCTCTTGCCTCGGTACCGGGGTAAGACTGGGCTTGCCTCCCTCACCCTTGGGCTTCGGGGCCAAGGCACACTCCGGGTGTAGAACCCGGTATGCGTCCCCTAGGGACTTGCACATATGCATCAGTCGACTGAAGTTCGTCCGTGCCGTGTTGGCGCCCCGTGCGGATATCCGCACGTAGTTGGGTACTCCTGCGAACAGGATGGCCCGTAGCTCCCCTTCTCCGAGGAGCTTCCCCAGCTCGTAGTCGAGCTCTTGGATCCGGCGTCCAAACATCTCCTCATCCTCCCAGGACTGGGCGGTGGCAGTGCGAAGGGCCCGATAGTGGTCCTCGCACTTGTCCTCACTGAGGTAGCTGCTCAGCAGCTCCTTCAATATCCCACGGTAATCCATGGGGGTGGCCGCGACCCTCATTCCCGGCATCGGGGATGCCTGGCGAAGAATGCCTCGCACCCGTTCATCAACAAAGAACGGGAGGATCTCCAGGGCCAGACCCTCGTTAACGAGCGCCTTGTCTGCGGCTGCCTTGAAGCTAGTCAAGAAGCCGATGACTGCCAACGGGCGTCCGTTCGGCCCCCCGAACATAGGGACTCCCTTCATAAGGGTCTGCATAGAGCGGATCACCCGATGCGACGTATTACGCATCGATTCCGATACGGTGGTAGAGCGGTCCTCCAAACGATAACGTTCCGGAGTAAGAACCGACCGGAAGACCTCGTTGACGATCTCCGTGTCAGCGTCCTGGATATCCAGTCGCTTAGCCAGTTGATGAGCGAACTCATCGGACTCCATCCGCTTCAGTAGGCTCGCAGTTACCTGCGCGGTCATAGCTTCCACCACTGAAGATGGTACTTCCGGCGTCGGCACCTCGGGAACCCGAGTTGCCTGGCCTCCTTCGTCGTGGGGGTACTGCGAGAGGGTACCCCCTCCCCCAATAACCGACTCTCCCCCGGCGTAAGTATCCGCCGGGTCGTGTCCGCGGAGTCCGCTTCGGGTGCTCCGAGCGTATCGCTCCGTGTGACTCCGTTCCAACTCTGCCGACGAGTCGGACCCATATCCCATTGTGTCCGGGGGTTGTCCAGGAGTAGCAACCCCGGGATTGACCCTGGTGGACTCCGAAAGTAGTCCGGCCGGTTCGAACTGTACCGGTGTGGGAGGAACACGACGGGGTCCCGTCGTGTGCCATGTTGACATCAACACTGCCATTGCGTCCTCCGTCCGATCTTGACGGGCGTCGAGCCCGGAAAACCGGGCCTCGATGCGGGCCAATGATGCCATCAGGGAATCCCCTGGTGAAGGAGGCGGCGGAGTGAGGTCGGTCGACGACAGTTGAGGCGGGCCCCCGCCTCCTGCCGTCCGAGCCGTGCCAAACGTCGATCCGGCACCGGAAAGCATTGGCGTCTCAATGTTATCGATCGGGTTCCCGATCCCGGTTCCCGTAGTCACCTCCGGAGTCGGCGTCGACGCCGATCCGTCATCTTTTACGTTCCCCGTCTCTTGGGTAGACATAGTCACAATCAGTCAACCGACGCAACGATCACCACGAATACGAGAGCGAGGGGGTAGATTGGGGAGAGTAACAGTAGATCACAGTCACAGGTAAAAGCTCAACACAATCGATCAGGTCGCAACACCACGAGTACAAGAAAAGGACCGGATCCCTATCCGTGTGCCAGGGCCGAAGACGGCGTCACCACAAGGGTGACGGAAACCCGTCCCCTGCTGCTCCACCAATGTAGCACAATAGGAATCCGTCGCACGTCCACTCTCAGGGAACACTCACCAAGGGGGATCGGCACCAACGTCACCGGGAGGCCAAGGTTGCTGTCCTTGGAGCGCAAGCCACGGGACCAAGATGGGAGCCCAAATGGGAGGGGTTTGTTGTTCTACCTTGGCCGGCGGTGGATTCGCCACCGGCCCCCTCGTTATAAACCCTCGGAGACACTACTAACTACCCTCCACCCCAAGATGCAAGTCCCTCTGGTCATACGTAACTTATAGATACCGTGACCAGTACGGACTCTCAAATTGAAAGTTAAGGATTAGAAGTAGCCCCCCTAATACTAGGGTCACAATACGGACAACCATATTGCTACACCGAGGCACACCTGACATCGGAGCGGGCCATGCAATGTATACCTTGGATAACTTTAATGTATCAGCTGCAATGGGGGTTGACCCCCAGTCGACGCGGTCATACTACCTCGTACTGGATACGGGGGCTGGACCGAACCGCAGTAGGAAGGACACCCCCCCGGACAAGTGGCTCCCACAAGTCAGAGTGACACGGGGACCTACGATCAAGGACGCGAACGGTCGGCTCATTCGAGCCACAGCAGAGATACCGCTGCTGGTTACGATAGGGGACTTCACCGCAGAAGCTGACTTCCTGGTGTGAGAGACCCTATCGGTACCCTGTCAACTCGGGTGCACCGTCATCAACGTTTACGTGGATGCGATCTGGCCACGCCGGAGGACCGTTGAGCAGCAAAACGCCGACGGTACGAAGCGAGGACAGACAGCTATCGTCAGGGACCTCACGCTACAAGGGAGCGACGTTAACTGGGCTGAGGTATACGCAGGCGTAAAACCGACAACACTTCGATTAGCTAAGCGAACTCGCTTTGAGCCGCCGTCCATGACGGTGCTCCCGGTTAACTGTGACCTCCCAGGCATCTGCAGAGGCCTGTTTTCTCTGCTTACCTACGAGCGCCATGGATGGACCATTGCCAACGGCTTCATAGACCTCTCGGCAGGGGGGTGATCACTGCTCGTGATGGCGAGCTATCGCTGTAAGGAAGTTACGTTCTCGAAAGGGATCCTCCTCGGAATTGCCGAGCTCTACGTGGGCGACATTCTTACCCCTGAAGGAGACGGCCAAGTGGAACCACTTGAAGTACTGGCGGTCGTGGAACCCCCCGAACGGGAGGACACGGACAGCGGGAAGCCCAAGCCGGCACCAGCCCCGGCGGATTTTCCACCGAAGGACCGAGAGGCTTCGAAGGCTAAGGTCGAGGCTAACCTCGACCACCTTCCCCCTTCGGTAGCCGAAGAGGTACGACGAATGCTAAAGAAGCATGTCGTCATGTGGACAAGCGGAGCCTTAGGCACCGTTGGGGAGACCCAACATCGTATAGACCTGGTACCAGGCGCACGACCCGCCCTTTCGCACCCGCACCGAGCGAGACCTATGCAACGAGAGATCGTTGACGGAGAAGTGAAGAGGATGAGTGAAGCCAAGGTGATCCGACCCTCCATGTCGGAATGGGGTGCCCCAGTCGTCATCGTACCGAAGAAGGATCAAACGCCTCGGTTCGTCATCGATTATCGACCCCTCAACTTGGTGACCAAGAAGGACTGATACCATTTACCAAGGATGGATGAGTGCATCGATTTCCTGGGGGATGCTAGTGTTTGCCACTATCGACTGCAATGTCGGGTACCGGCAGATCCCAGTGGCCGAGGAGGATACCCCCAAGACAGCGGTTGTCTTTCACAGTGGAGTGTACGAGTTCCTGAGGTTGCCCTTCGGACTGTCTAATGAACTCTCTACCTTCCAACGGGCCATCGACATTATACTGTCGGGAGGGAAGTGGCGGAACTGCCTAGTGTACATGGAGGATGTCATCGTCGTCTCGCGTAACATGGATGACCATATGTCGATGAGGTGCTCACCCTCTTGAGAAGCGCCGGGGTAGCATTGCGACTGAAAGAAGTGTTCCTTCCTTCAACAGACTGTCAGGAATTTTGGTCACCAGACCACCACAGGCAAGCTGGGTGTACTCGAGGCTAATACCCGTGAACTCCGGGATGCTCGAAACCCGAACACCCAGACACAACTCAAGAGCTTTCTGGGGATGTGTAGTGTACGTCGACGGTGCGTTAAAGATTTTGCTCGTATAGCCAAACCGTTATCGGTGCTGACGAGGGGTACCTTTCCTAAGGTACTCCAACCCCCCTCGCCCAGCAAGGATGAAGCATTCGGGTCGCTTAAGCAGGCTCTGCTGTCCCCACCCGTGCTTGCCTTGCCGAACAGACGCGGGACCCTCGTCATCAATGTTGACGCATGAGATACCCAAGTGGGATGCACGTTTTTTCAGGAAGAGACGCTCATCGGTACCGAAGACGCCATCCCGGACCTACATCACACAGGATATTTTAGCCGGACACTCAACCCGGCGAAGCGTAAACATGGTGCCATCGAGCGCGAATGCCTCGGAGTGATACAGGCAGTACAACTGCTCCGTCCATACCTGGAAGGCTCCAGGTTCAACTTAAGGTCCAATTACGAACCTTTACGATGGATCCTCAACCTTGGTCACAAGGATTCCGACAGCCATGGTCGGCTAGCCCGATGGCGGCTAAAAATGGCCGAGCACGATTACCGGTTCGTGTTTAAGGCCGATGCCACCCACCATCTGGGGTACGCATGGTGGGCAATGCCACACAAGGTATGGTTGACCATACCATGGACCACACCGCTTGCCGTCTGACCCTCGAGGACTTCCGCGAAGCACAGGCCAATGACCATGACTGTAGGCGCCATCGCGCTAAACACCTGGCCGGAACGTCAGGCATCATCTCCGAGAATGAGGATGGACTCATATACCGGCGGGCACCCGCCGACGGACGACACCAAGTCGTGGTGCCCGTATCCTGACAGCAAGCCGTGATGGAATGGGAAAATGAGAACCCGACAGCCGGACACCCGGAGGGCTCACGAATACTCGCGGCCATGCGAAGCATCATCTACTGGCCAGCAATGGCCGTCGATGTAGTCGACCACGTACGGGGGTGTCACCCATGTGCACGTAACTGTATCGGTCTTCATCTGCAGGCATTCGCCATGAAACGATTCCCACTCAATGGGCCCAACCAGCAAGTCCCACCCGACACACTCGGGCCGCCTCCGGAAACGGAGGAACAGGTTTAAACATGTCATGTCTGAACGCTTCAAAAAGCTGTCGCGAGCAGCAGTCATCCCGGATGACACGGAATACACTATTATGAACGCAGTGGTTGAAAACTGGATCAGTTCACACGAAGTGATGAAGCAGCTCCCCTCCGCTAACGAAGCTAATCTGACTTCGACATTTTTTACCCAGGTCATGGGCATGTTCGGGATCCAACCACGTTGGGCGTCAGACTACCACCCGCAGACCAACGGGCAGGTGGAACGGTTCAGCCGCACCATGGTCAAGACGCTACAGTGCTACGTGGCTGAGAACACCAATACGTGGGACAGGCTTTTGGCCGTGCTAACCCTCGCAAACAAACCCAGGTCACACCGGAGCACTAGCATTGCCCCACTGGAGTGGTTCATGCCTCTGGGCGTGGGGAACCTAACCCTGCAAAGAGGCAGGTACACTCGGCATGACACACCGATGGGGCGACAAGCCGATCGGATCCACCTGGCTCGGTTGGCTAACCTATCGTGGTTGATCCCCAAGCTCGTGGGTGCCGTTGACCGAACTCAACTTTGGTACAAGGAGAACTTCGTCGCCCGACTGCGGGTCCGCAACGCGACCCGGGAACCAGGTGACTGGGAACACATACGACACCAGAAGCTCCGACGGAACAAGCTCATGTAGCCGGTCAAGGGACCGTTCCAGATCCTGCACAGAGATGCCCACTCGGTCATCTTTTACTCCAATACGGAGATAGAACGCATCTGTATAAATGATGTCACACCAGCACCGAAGCCGGAGCAGCCTCAGCCGGTACCGACTGGGTTGCTACATGAAGCTCTTAGCCCCCACCGGTCAGATAACCCGGTGGGCCCGGAAGAAATCCGATACCAGGTAGAGAGCATCGTCGGACAAACGGACCCTGGCCTAGCAGAACCCGGGTACGTGAAGGTAGTTTGGGTCGGATACGACTCGCCGACCTGGGCGCAGGCGGATGAACTGCCCCGCCATATCTTCATGCCATACATGAGACGACACAACCTCCTGTAAGAGCCTAACCAACACCGACTTTGGCTGTTGGGAGGTGGGGCTTTGACACACTAAGTCGGGTGTAAAATGGATGAGGCAAGACTTAGGTTTACAAAGTCAAGTCAAGATCAGGCAAACTAAGTGGACACTCAACCTTAATAAGTTTTGACTTATAGATAGAAGAGAACTCCCGAATATATCGAAGTAGCTTGGGGATTACACCAGGGTACACCTACACCTATGAAGTCAAGTGACAAGGTAAGGAAGCACGACCTTCACAAGTACTACCCAACTAGGATGGGTCGGGGGGTGAGAGGGCCCGTGGCATGCCACGACTAAGCCAGAAGGGGTACTCCCCGAAGGCGAAGGTAGAGTCGCGCAATGCCTCCTGAGGGGATGAGTTTATACTCACGACAGCCCGGCCACCATATGGGTCACCAGGTCCCTCGCGCTCATAGCGACAACCTTCAGTAGGGGATACCCACACCAGCAGAAGGCGGCCACTCACGCGTCGTCGCGAACACCGCCGCACTCCACTGGTCGGCAATCTCACGACGGTCGACCGCCTTAGTCACCTCAGTGCAAATCTTTACCAGGTTGCTGCGACCAGCGTCCACTGACTCCAGGGCTTTCTGAATGTGGTCCAGCACCTCGCCCAAGCAACGCGCAAAGCCAACCACTGCGGCACCTTGGGGGATATCCCCCCAGCTAACCGAGAGCCTCTCCCGCAACTCGCGGGGAATAAGGGCGTCAACGCCCTCATACCAAAGACGGGGACCCCCGTCTGGCATAACGGGGGCATACGAGGCGACCGGCAAAGCCGGAGGAGCTGACATCGCCACTGCAGGAGCCGATACGGCCACCACCGGAGCCGGTAGCGCCCGGTACGGGGCACGGTACGCGCAGTGAGGAGGGGCAGACCACATGAAAGCAGGCCCATCGGAAGCCCGGCGGAACTCTTCCCGTCGACGGGGCGCCTCACGTCCCCCACCACTACAGGGACGACGACCAGCTCCCATCGGAGTCTGATTACCGAACCGCGGGGCCACCACCTCCAGATGATCATAGATGACCATAGGAATACCCAAGTCAGAGACGGCCTCAGTGGTCGCCCACCCACGGTATTCGTCCTCACCCGAGAGGGCGCGGCGAACGCGTCGGGAGTGACGCGGAAGGGGGAGAGCCCCAGCCTGCAGATCCAGAAACGGGGGCAAGTGCAACACCGTTGCCCAGTTCACGGCATCGTGAGCGGCCAGGAGGGCCTCCAACTCTCGGGCAAACCCCATTCGGGCAGCACTGGCGTCGACGCGGAGCTCCCCCATGTGCCGACGGACACCCGGCGGGAGATGAAACAGCCGGCCCTGCCGGCGAGCAGACAGCAACAAGGAAGACGCCTGCCCGAGGGTAACCTCCAAGGTGAAGACACCCTGCAAGGCATGCACAGGCCGAGCGGCCAGCAGGCTACCGAAGTCGGAGTCCCGGACCGGTGTCAAACCGGAAAGCCGGGGCGGCCTCTCACCCCTCCTGCTACCCATGCGGGCGCAACAGAGTGTACACTGGCGCACGACCGTTACCGGTCTGCAACGCACACGTTTTATCCGTGCGAAACTGATCCTCCACAATGCCATGGTTGCGCGGCGAGCTCGCCGCAGACTTCAGCCTAGACATGGGCGGGAAGGGTGCTCACAACGACAGAGACGGGGATCTCCCGGGATGTACTCAAAGCCGGGCTACCGTTTGGTAGCGGGAACGATTTGCCCAAACACGACGAGTGTCGCAGCACCTGCAACTCCCCGAGCACCGGCAGGGTAGTCAGTGTCCCGCGGCAGCACGGGAGCGACAAAGTCGCACACCCCAAAGATGGGTTGAGTACAACCTCACCCCGCCCGACCCGGGCGCGCCAGAGTTGGGCATGTAGGTCGTCCTGCTGATTCAGCACCCAACGATGCTCGACGCGAACCGCGTCCGGCTGCGCGACGAGCCGCGCCATCTCCTGCTCCCAACATAAGTCAAGCAGGACGGGACGGGAGGTTTCAAGCCCACGTTTGAGATCTCGATCCACTTGTAGGCCTCCCGCGCCGCCGCCACATCGATCAAGAGCCGCTTCTCGGTGGTGTGTGACGCTCTAGTGACGACGTCAAACAACTGCTCGAGTATGTGAGCCTGACAAGCGGCAGGTGCTGCCGGTGAATGCGCTCTAAGTCGTGCTTGATGGTGTAGGCCGCATCAAGGACGTCGGCAAAACCATACACTTCCCCCGACATGATGCTTTGGACCACCCGACGAGCCTTCTTGCTTGAATAGACCAGTACGTGGCACTTGTCCGTGCCGTCGCACAGCAGCAGGACGTAGCGAATCAGCGACGATTGGTCGTCGTTGTTGGCAAAAGAATCATCGGCGTAGACGCGCAGATGCAGCGTCTCCCGATCGAGCGGGGTGTACGATAGGCTAAGGCTTGCCGTCACCTTCGCGCGCTAGATGGTCCTGCTCAGCTCCTGCACGTGGCGAGTGCAAACGACGTAGCTGTCACTTGCGCCGAGCGAATCATGGGCGCAGTACAGGTCCGGCCGGCTATGTGCCAACCATGCGAAGCAAGAACGCACAGAGACAAAAGTCTAATAATCGATGTCCAAAGCCTGGATCACGGCGGCGTCCACATACTTCTCCTGAACCAGGGTGAAGGAAGGTGGTAAACCAGGTACGGTCTTGATAGAGACGACGACAAAGTCCAAAACAGTCCCATTCCATTGGTTTCGCCTCAAAGACCTTGAGAGTCTTCAGCGTCAGCTCCTGAAAACTCGTTGCCGCCGTGGGCGAAGTCATCGACGTTGTTGCCCATGAGCCCAAAGACGCTATCGTGATTGGGATTGGCGAACAGACGCGGGTCCCCAGTGA
>CM020618.1:23056639-23069095 GCA_009829735.1 Pyropia yezoensis
GGTCAAGTGGATCTGACCGGAAGTCGAAATTCACCCGACCCACGATGGTGAAACTTCTGACTTCTGGACGGAAATTCGACTAGGACTTCCGACATACTAGAGCAGGGTAATGCTGCTGGTATTTGTTTCTTGGGATTTTTGCACGGGAGCCAGACAAATTTCTACGCTTTGAGTGCTTTGCATGTGGAGTGAAACGATTGGTTTGTTTGAGGGTTCATTTTCTGAGTGTTTTGAGGGGTTGCGTGAGCGTGTGAGGAGGGTTGATAAGGAGGACAGCAAGGCGGGGAGGGCCCACCTTGGCTGGCCAAGCAAGTAAACACCGTCTGGCTCCGACACATCTTGTTTCGTACCTTGGTGAGCTGACCCGTTCACCACACGCAAGTTCCGTGTTCGGCTGTGTGGAGGTGCTTGCTTCCGGTGTCCCAAGTTGGGATATCGGCAATACTCCTCTTCCTTCCCTGACTCGGGGTTGGTGGTTGGGAGTACTGCTACAGTTGGTGGATCAGCGGGGGAGAGGATATCGACTTTGGTACCTCCCTTGACCGGAGACGGGACCAAGTTGGCCCCTCTCCCCCTTCGGCACCGAGACTTCCGGTGACACGATCGACTCGCCTACGTTCCGAGCGCTCGCTGGGTGACGAGGTTGGCCACCGTGAGTCTTGGTGGGAGACCCGGAGTTTCGGGAAACCTCACCGCCTTCCTAGAGGTAGGTGGAGGGGTGGAACGTGCTATAGGAACTCCCTAGCTGACGATCCCCGACTCTGGACACCGTTTGGTCGTTTTGGTTGACTCCACGTGACTCTTGTGGAGATGGCTGGTGAGGGAGACCCCCCCATTGCGCCGAGTGTACCTGGGGAGGGGGAGCGTAGTCCTCCCCCGACGGGCGGAGTACCACCCAGGCCGGGCAGTGCGGATGTGGTGGGTCCAGAGGTTGGACCCCGACGGGCGGTCGGCCAGGTTCCTTCCCAGGCCGTCCCCGGAAGAGACGGGCGGAGTTCGCCCTTCTCCGGTGGGAGCGCCGAGCCAGCGTCAGGCTCCGGCAACCTCTTCGGGGAGTGGACGACACTCACTTCGGCATGGGACCCGCCAACCGGCAGAGGTGACGGGACGGGGGAGTTCCGTACCCCCGGGTTGGTGGGTCCCGCGCCACGACTGGTGCCGGAAAGACCGGGTGGGAGCTCGAGTCAAGCTCCACCTGGGTCATCCGGTATCGTGGATGACTCGATGATGACTGCCATCGCACAAGTCGTGCGAGAGGAGGTGGGAAAGGCGTTGAAGGGGAAACACCCCTCCGCCTGAGCAGGCCTCGAGGCGTCAGAAGCGACGGGAGATTCGACGTACTCTCCGTCGTGAGGTGGATTCAGAGTCTGAGTCCTCTGCAAGTGGCAAGTCGGGTGAAGAGGATCTTACCCGACGTGGTCGTGTGACTCACACGGACCGTCTTGGGACTAGAGTCGTCCCAGGAAAGATAGTGGTGAATAATCCATTGTTCAAGGATGTCTTCGACTGTGAGACATATGGGTTGGTCAACAAGTCGTTGACCTACTCGAATAGTCAGGCCCGTACCCTGGGCCGGCGCAAGAAACACGTTGCGCAATCCTTCGGGGTCCGTTCAGAATGGGACGGGACTCCACCCCTGAAGGTCTTCCCAGTTTTTGCGGAAGTTCGCAAAAGCCTGCGATGACAATGATGTCTCTGAAGCTGAAGCGTTTTTCATGCTTCAGGACTTCACCAAGGAGCCACTCCGCTCCGAGGTGATGAACGTCATGCCAAGTCGGCATGGTGGGAACCCGGGTGAGGTGACCTCCTACCTGGAGTTGGTTAATTGGATCCTTCGTCTTCACGCAGACGAGGCTTCCTTGGCTGCGCAGGTTGAAGAGTTCAACCGCGCCACCCAGAGTAAGGGTGAAGAGGAACGGGAGTTCGCTGAACGACTCCGTCAGCTGAACGTCCTCTGTGGATTCCTATATCCCCAAGGAGTCATTAAGGGACGCTTTGTGGATGGTGTCCACCGAGCAGCTTGAGCGACTGTGCGAGAGCGTAATACTCCGACAATGACTCTGGCGGAGTTGGCACGCATCGCCCAGACTAAGGGTGATGAGTACCGCTGGCTCGTGTTTGAGCAGCGGAAGGAACGAGAGAAAGAAGTTAAGGGAGTGGAAGCAAGTCGCTTCCGCAGAACTGCAAGGGTGCCTTCCTACACGCGTACGTACCCTGCGGTACCTTCGTCCTCAACTCGAGAGACGGAAGGTATGGTGGCCGCTATCCCTGATAAGTCACGGGGACAAGCGGGGCCATCGGCGTCAACGAGTGATCGGCCGTGTTGGCAGTGTTACAAGTCGGGACACTGGGCAGCCCAATGCCCCACTCTGGACGTTCGACTGAGAGCCCTGTTGGCTCGTATTGGAAAGCTCGGTATTCCGAGGACTGATTCGGATACCCGGCCGCGCACCACACGGGTGACGGCCATGACTCAACCTCAGTCAGAGAATTAGTCCACGCTTGAGAAGGGGGAAACCTCTTCCCCCAGCTCAAGTGGCAAGGATACTCCATCATCCGAGTCGGATGAGGGAAACGCCTAGCCGCTGGGACTAAGACTGACCCAAAGGCTCCAGCAGTAATGAAGCGGGTTGCTTCACACTCACCGACCCATGGGAGAGTGAAGGTCCTGACTCGACCTCGAGGGGTGAGGCCTAGAGACAAGGTCCCTCCTCAGAAGCACGACCCGAGTCGGATTGTGTCAGTGCTGGTAGGGAGTAACTACCAGGTCGCAGCTCGACTCTGGCTGCAGGATGGATATGAGTTTACCTCTCGTGTCATAGTCGACACAGGCTCTGCTGCCTCTCTCATTAGGCAAGACTTATTGCCAGAGGGGACGGATGTGAGTCCCGCCGGCTCACCCGAGTGGCGTATGTTTGATGTCAATGGGGGACTCCTCCCCATTGTTGGGTCTATTGCATTGACTGTTTGCATTGGGTTCTACCAGACGCAGGTGAACTTTGGAGTAGTCTCCAATATGTCAGTCCCCGTACTCCTGGGAACTGACTATCTGGACCTCCATGTCCCGGCCGTCTGTGGACCGGAAGGGGTAATCCGAATGCGTAATGGAGAGACTGTCCCCATATTGCGTAAAGGGAGGACTGTTTCCCCTACGACTCATCAACCTAGGGAAAACTCTCCCAAGGGTGGAGGCTCTACGACCCATGTACGAGTATGTAAGGGTACGGTAGTCCCGCCCCGATCAAGGACCTTTGTGCGAGTACGCACACGGTTTCGAGGGAATGGACTCGTTTCCCCCGTGGACCGAGTCTATCATACTCACCAAGTTCAAGTTGCATGGGGCCCCATGACTTGTGGGGATGACCAAACTTGGTGGGTGGAGGTCCTCAACACGTCGGAGGAACCTCGACGACTCCCCGGAGGCATGAAGATTGCGTCGATCTCTACCTTTGAGGGGAATGTCGTTGCTGTGACTCAACAGCAATGGAAGGATATTGGAACGGCAGGCTCTGCCGACCAATCGAGTTCATCGACGGCTAAGTCGCCGACGGTACATCGGGAGAACATCCCGGAGTGTTTACATGGACGACTGGATGAGTTAATCCAGAAGCATCACAAGTTGTGGAATGGTGACCTTGGGCTCATCAAGGCCACCGAACACAGAATCGTGTTGAAGCCAGGGGCTAGGCCAGTTCGCCTGAGTCCCTACCGTATGGGACCAGACTCACGGGAACTCACCCGAGAGCAGGTCCAACGGATGCAAGACATGGGTGTCATTGAGCCTTGCTCAAGTGAGTGGGCCAGTCCCATAGTCTTGGTGCCCAAGTCAGACGGCACGATGCGGTTCTGCATCGATTATCGTAAGCTAAACGAGCGGACGGTAAGGGATAGTTACCGCTTACCCCGTATGGACGATTGCCTCGACTCACTCGGTGAGGCACAGTACTTTTCCACGTTGGACTGCAACGCGGGGTACTGGCAGATACCCATCCGCAAGGAGGACAGACACTTGACCACCTTCACGTGTCACTGTGGAGCTTATCAATGTACACGGCTCCCTTTCGGGCTTTGCAATGCACCTGCGACTTTCCAGCGTGCTATTGACTTGCTACTTGCCGGAGTCAAGTGGCAGATCGCCCTGGTGTATCTGGACGATATCATTGTGTTCTCCGGGACTGCCGAAGAACACCTGTCCCACTTGGACAGAGTGTTTACCCTGTTGGGTGAAGCAGGAGTAACACTCAAACCTACGAAGTGTCACCTCTTTAGTAATGAGGTGGAGTACCTCGGCCATATAGTCCGGCCAGGTCGCATTCTGGTCAATGAGAAGAACCCCATGGCCATCCGTCGGGCGAAGTTCCCCCAGACGCAGACACAACTCAGGAGCTTCCTGGGTATGTGTAACGTATACAGACGCTTTGTGGCGAACTATGCCAAAGTGTCTGCACCGTTGAACCACTTGGTAAGTTCCAAGATGCCCAAGCGCTTGGATGCTCCCAAACCCCCGGAGCAAGAAGCGTTTGATAGGTTGCGAGAACTCCTCTGCAACCCACCGGTGTTAGCGATCCCCAGACCGGGGGCTCACTACATCGTTGATGTGGTCGCAAGTTACGACCAACTCGGTTGTTGCTTACTCCAACAACAGCCTTCGGGGGAGTATTTACCCGTTGGCTACTTTAGCAAAGGACTCTCACCGGCCCAGAAGAACTATTCTGTGACGGAGGTAGAGGGCCTTGGCGTAGTATGGGCAGTCTCCATGCTACGGCCATACATCGAAGGAAGGAAGTTCCTCATTCGATGTGACCACAAGGCTCTGAAGTGGATACTCACCACTACAGCCTGTACGAATAACCGACTCAATCGATGGCGACTCTGCCTCGCTGAGTTCGATTATGACGCTGAATATCGGCCAGGCCCGAAGCATGCGGTTGCGGACGTATTGTCTCGCATACCGACGGATGGGAAAGACTCTTCCCCCATCCCTGAGGAACTCCCTCATGTGGCAGTGACCACTCGCTCCGGAACTGTACTCGACCCGAGGATGCCTGGCATGGCCAAGCTATTACCCGTGTCTCTGGATGAGTTTGTCCAGGCACAGGAGAGCGACAAACTTTGTCGACGACTCAGGAAGGAGCTCGACCAGGCTCAACCGACTCGGTTCTTCCTGAATGACAACGGCATACTCTGCCGTAAGGGATATACCCAGGGGGACAAGCAAGTCGTCGTCCCCAAGGAGTTACGCAAGAGTATCCTCCAACGGGAGCACTCCTCACCGTTGGGTGGACACCCAGGGTCTACGAGGATGTATCAGACCCTACGCAAGAAGTAATATTGGCCATCTTTCGTGGCTGATGTGTACGGGTATGTAGCCGCATGCGCGACTTGCGCAAAGAATAAACTCATGGAGTCCCGGCAGACTTCTTCCATGAGGCTCTTTCCTGCAACAGAGCCGTTTGCAGCGATAGCAGTGGACTTACTCGGTCCACTACCACGAACACCAGAGGGATATGAGTACCTTCTGGTGATGTGTGATCGCTTTACTAAGCTCACACGGGTATCCCCACTCAAGGATATCACAGCCGTGGACGTTCTGAGTGAGTTACTCGACGTCTGGGTTGCCAGTTATGGCATCCCCGACTCTATCCTTTCGGATAACGGACCACAGTTTGCGTCCGTCCTGTATCAGGGAGTCATGAAGATGTTGGGGGTGCAGACGAATTTCGCAACCCCTTACCACCCCCAGACTAATGGGCAGGTGGAACGATTCAACAGGACTCTAGTGCGCCAGTTGCGTCACTATGTCCATGACCATGTAGTCACATGGGCTCGTTATGCGTCACTACTCGTGACAGCATACAACTCCCAGGTACACAGTAGTACGGGAGAGGCACCGTTTGCCTTCGTCTGCCCCTGACGACTTCCGTCAGTAGCTGTGGAGCGTCTCACCCAGACAGAGGGTGAGACTTCGACTCAAACACCGAGTCAGGCGAAAGCCTCCCTACTCCAGAGACTGGAGGAGATGATACCCCTTGTCCGGGCTACTATGGAGAAGGCCCAAGCTCGTTACAAGAGGTACTTCGATGTCCGAGTCAGACATCGTCGCGATCCGCTCCGAGTTGGAGATTGGATTTATGTCAACTCCCACGACAATAAGGGAGGGAAATTGGTCTTCAAAACTCTGGGACCATATCACATCCTTAAGACGGATGGACGGCGGTTAACCATCGAGAGTGATGATGGTATCCGGACGATAAATGGGAATCACGCGACTCGCGCACCCGAACCCCCAGAGGGAGATCCCGCTTGGGAAAGGGCCTTGCAAGCATGGAAAGTCCCATCCTTGCCGACCTCCTCCAATAAACCGTTGGAGGCGGTGTTCGACAAGTTTGTCGGACACGGATACGATGAGTCGGGGCGACTCATGCTCCGAGTCAGGTGGTTCGGGTATGGACCAACTTCCGACACATAGGAGTTTGTAGAGGACCTACCAGTAGAGAAGGTCCGTAGATACTGCCAGGCTGCGGGCATATCTATACGCCGACGTAGCACTCGTACATCGGGGGATGAAGTCCCTGCTCCAAGTCAGAGCAGAGCGGCAAGCCAACCATGAGTACAAACGCATACCATGGTTCTTCAAAGATTCTCTACTAACAAAGCCGACTATGGCACAATACAAAACGAGAAGAACACACACCACTCTTCTCGCCAAGAAAAGAACAAGTCGTTCGACCGCTGACTCTAGCGTTCCATATGCCCACCCCCACCACTATAGGGACCGGCCGACCACGAACCCCCAGGGTCGTAGGCCGGTAGCGGAGGGGCGTAACCCACTCGGGAGGGCCCCGGAGTGGAAGCCCTGGGAGGGGCCCGCCGACTCGCGGACCCATCCCCGTCGTACGAAGGATGTCCGGAGGTACTCCCTCCGTGACGCGGAAGCTGCTGCTGAGTCGACAGCAGCCGTTGGACAAACTCGTGTCCAACCGCGAGGCGAGTGACCTCAGCTGCCAATGACTCTCGCGCCGTGGCTGAGTCGCCCGACGCGAGGAAGTGACTGACACGCCGGGTGACCCAAGCCAACGTGTCAAGGGAGGCCACGAGTGAGGCCTCCACCGTGGCGTCATACATGATGGCTCCCAAGTTGGGAAGGATCTCGTCGACGCCACGCGCAATCGGCATCGGGACCGGAGTTCGGACCCGTAGCGAACCCAACGCCACGTCGGGGAAGGGTTCGAGGAACTGGAAGGGTGGAGCCTGAGTCGGCTCCACACCCCCCGAGGTCGGAGTCGCGACCCGCGGGGAAGACGTCGGCACAGCTCGCCCGCGGCTTCGAGGGGCTCCTCGATGAGCACCACGACGAGTCGTCGCCGATGACGTCGCCCACCCAGAGCCAGGGGGCGACGTAGAGGGAGTAACCCCCTCCGCGTAGGGAAGGGAAGGGTCCCCCAACCCCTCACGCAGGAGCAGCTGCCCCTGCACCAGAGTATGGGTGACATGGACGAACTCCCGGGGTGGCTCACTTTCCAACCCCGGCTCTGAACGCTTGTTACGGCGGAGGAAGGGGTCCAGCTGCGCCCAATCGAGTCGATTGTGCAGGGTGACCATACCCTTGAGGAGGAACGGAGCCAGGTCCCCCGCGCCCAAGGCTAACCAGTGGAAGCCAAGGGTTTCCATACCCTCCACCAGAGCCGGTGGGAGGTGCCACAGGTAACCCCGATGGACTACATCGGAGTACCAGCCCCGAGCCACCACGACCACCCAGTGCGTGGCGAGGTAGGCGAAGACCCGGTTGCCCTCCGAGCTGGAGCGTAGCACGGAGCCAAAGTTGGCAACGAGGAGGGGGATCCGAGCCGGAAACCCACAGGGTACCTCCACTGTCTCCCACCACCCTGGGAGAAGAGGTTACTGGTGCTCACGCTCCTCCAGAGGTACGTGGGTGAACTCCACCCGCGACCCGTGGATGAGGAAGCCCGAGGAGCCCCGGAGTCGGAACTCCTCTCGCACCACACCGTGTTGGGCGTGGGCGTCCTCTCCGCCCAGGTAGGGACGAGGAAGGGCACACCACTCGGTAGACACCACCGCGTGGGTGTCGTCGATCTCCACGTCGCCCGACCCCATGGCGAGGGAGGTTGACAACGCCTGGACTTCAGGCGCGTCCGCCAGGCAGAGTAGCGCTGGTAGGTCGCAGACCACCCCATCAGGTAGAGTCACCTGGTTGGGGCACCGACGAGTCCGGCGGTACCATACGTCGGTCCGCCGTGGCTCGGGGATGATCAAGTAGACATCCTTGAGCTTGCAGTCGGGAAGCTCCCCGACTGACTTGGGAGGCGCCCAGGCTCGGGGCCCCATAGGAGGACGGGGTCGCGGCGGGAGTAGCAGCCGCGACTCAGGAAGGCGGGGGATGGGAGTCACATCCCCTTCCGCCACCGGGTTGGAAGACCCATCCCCCGGTGGGACCACAGCCGAGGGGGCAGTAGGAGGTGATGGAGCGGGGACGGCTGAGGCGGCCGCCTCCGACCCTCGCCCGGGACGAGTCGTCTCCATGGCCGACCTCCGGCTGAGAGACTCCTCAGTCCCGAGGGCCTCCTCTCCCGCCCGTCGCTTGTCCGACAGAGACGTCGGAGATGGGGACAAAGGCCGACTCGGCTCACCCGCCACCTTGAATAACCTTGACCAACTCGGTGAGGTTGAGCACGGGGGGGGGTTACGACCCGCTCCCCCTCCTTGACCGCCACCAGGTTAACTCAACCTGGGCCTTGAACAACAGGGGGGGGACACGATCCACACCCCCCAACGACAACAAAGAAGCCCGACACAAGGGGCAGCGCGGGGAAAACACAACCCCGCCGACGAAGAGCAAGAAGGGGGGGGACACAACCCACGCCCCCACCGACAACGAAGACGCCCGACACAGGGGCAGGGAGGGGGAAGACACCACCCCAAGCGGCGACACAAACCGTACGGCGGAAAGAGACAGACCCGCCGACGCGAGGGAGCAGCGGCGGGAAGACACACACCCGCCCGCACACACGAAGGGGAGAGAAGATCCCGCACCGGCGGCCGAGTACCACCGCCGGCGACCGAGTGCAACACCCCCAACTCGGGGTGCGCACACCCCTCAACCCTGACTAGAAGGGGGGGGGAAAGGAGTGAGGAACACCCCGCAGAGAGCCAGCTGGGGGTGGATCGAGCTCTAAGGGGGGGACACAACCCGACCCCCCGAGAGCAACCGTACCCCAACTGAAGGGGCAGGTTCAGGTCGACGTTCCGAGTGAGAACGTCGACGCCCTACTCCTCCAGTTGAGGGGCAGGGGGTGTGGCGGAGGAACGCCGACACCCAGGTTAGGGGGCCCACCCACACGGGAGTCCACCCGTGGAGCACCCTGACCAGGTGGGGGACGACTTTCCCCCACACCTGTTTCGCGTGGAGGGGGCTCCCCTACCCAGGTTAGGGCAGAGAGCGCACCCCACGGAGAGGGACTGCCTCTCCCGGAGGGCCCCGCCGGACGCGAGTGCAACCCCGGCGTAACCCTGGTGCACGCTAGACGCCAGCGATGCACCGTACTTTGCATCCCGACTCGGGAATTGCATCCTCCTCTCCCGGTCACTGCGACTCGCAGCTGATTGGACGTCCACCGGGACGGCTGGACTTTTGAGAAGGGGAAATGTGGGAGATCGGGCCGGAATTCCGGTACCAATACTTTGGAGATTCGGGTCAAGTGGACCTGACCGGAAGTCGAAATTCACCCGACCCACGATGGTGAAACTTCTGACTTCTGGACGGAAATTCGACTAGGACTTCCGACATACTAGAGCAGGGTAATGCTGCTGGTATTTGTTTCTTGGGATTTTTGCACGTGAGCCAGACAAATTTCTACGCTTTGAGTGCTTTGCATGTGGAGTGAAACGATTGGTTTGTTTGAGGGTTCATTTTCTGAGTGTTTTGAGGGGTTGCGTGAGCGTGTGAGGAGGGTTGATAAGGAGGGACAGCAAGGCGGGGAGGGCCCACCTTGGCTGGCCAAGCAAGTAAACACCGTCTGGCTCCGACACATCTTGTTCGTACCTTGGTGAGCTGACCCGTTCACCACACGCAAGTTCCGTGTTCGGCTGTGTGGAGGTGCTTGCTTCCGGTGTCCCAAGTTGGGATATCGGCAATACTCCTCTTCCTTCCCTGACTCGGGGTTGGTGGTTGGGAGTACTGCTACAGCTACGTCGGCGGCCTCGGCCTCGGCGGCCGTCGCCGGCCGCGTCAGCGTGAAGACCACCCCCTCCCCGTTCGTGTGGAGGTCTGCACCGGCGGTGCACCGCGCCGCCTCCATCCTCAGTAGCCCCGCAATGGCCGCCGCCCCACGCCGACTGACTTCCATGTACAGCTGTTGGTGTGCGGGCCACGCGCGCCGGATGAGCGGGCCCGGGCGTGCCTTGGTCACCGTGCCATACGCGTCCAGTGTGGCGGCCTTGCCTGGCACGAGCGAGAAGAGCTTGCCCACCACTCCCTCCGCCTGCACGTGCACCAAGTACGGGATGTACTCTGCCCACCGGCGCGCGACCGTGTCTGCCCCGCCTGCGGGGAACAGCGGTGCGATGCCCTGCGGGGGCGCTGGCTGCGCCCGCGCCCGCGCGTCGGCGATGTCCGTGAGCGCCGCCGCGCGCACTTGCGGGGGCAGGAGCTCCAGTTTGGCCGCGTGCGCCGCGTGCGGGACGTCGCTCCCCCGCTCCAGGCAGCTCTTGCAGGCCGCGTAGACAGCGGCGCGGCGACGGCGACGCTCCTCGTCGCCACACGCGGGGGCGTCGGCAGCGTCCACGACCGTGGTGGCCACGCGCCACGCCAGGCGCCGGGTCGCGACCGCGACGGTCCGCGCCGTGTGGGTGACGATGGTAGTCACCACCCCCGCCACCGCGCGTGGCTGTTGCGGTGCGGCAGGTGATCGTGGCACGCGGCGTCAAAGGACGACGCCAGGGCGTCCATGGCCTGAAACAGTGGCGTTCATCAACGCCGGGTAGGACCCCAGCAGCCGGCCCGCAGCAGGCCCGCACAGCGTGTTGTCCCGCACCCGCCCGCAGGATCCGCACTGCACGCCGATGGGTAGGCTTCCGCCGTGTGCGCCTCGGCAGCAGACCGCGTACGACACCCAGTTCCAGTACTCGCCCCAGCGGGCGGGGCGGGCAGCGCCGCCGCCCACCCGTCTGCCTTGACGGCGCCAAAGAGGTAGTGAACAGTGTTGAGCCACACCAGCGTCAGCGTGAACGACAGATGCGTGTGGTGCTCCGCGGCCGCAAGGAACCCGTCGCGCAGGACGGCGTGCGCCGTCCCGTCGGGGAGCGCGGGCAGCGCACGCAGCACCGCCGCCACGGGCACCGTCACCGACGACGTCACCGTCGCCCGGCAGGCGTAAGGGTCGGACGCGGCAGAGTCCCCCCCGCGGTCGTACACGTAGGCGTTGTTGTCGCCGCCCACCGCGGCGGCCGGGCACACCGCCGCCCCCGTCCTGTGCGACCGCTGGCGGCAGCGGGCGCAGGGGCGGCCGTCGGGCGCCGCCCCGCAGCGTTCCTCCGCCTCTGCCGCGCGCCGCGCCATGCCGCGGGAGGTGCTCTCAATCAGCGACGCCGCCCGCCGCACCGCTGCGCCAGTAGGCGTTCGTCGTCGACAGGGTCGTGGGCGTCCACCCACGCGGTCGCGTCCGCCAGCGCCAGGGTGGTGGCCGCCTCCAGGGCGGCGCCCGCGACCGCCACTGCGCCATCGGTGGAAGGCACGGCGTCGTGCGGCGCCCCAGCTGCGGCCGCCGCCGCCGCCGTCAGTCCGGCAAGCGTCGCGTCCAGCGCGGCGCCGTCGGGCAGCTGCGGGCGCCGCGCGCGCGCGTGCTGCACGCGAAGCAGCAACATGCGCACGTGCCACTGGTTGATGCGCACGGCTTCCTCGAGCTCAGCCACGTCCCGGGCGTCGGCCGCGGCTGGCGGCGCCGTCGTCGCCATCGGTGACGCCGCCACAAGCCGTGCGCGTACGTGAGAAGCCGCGAGCAGGAGCACGACGAGATGGTGACGGCGGCGGTGGTAGTGGTTGTGGCGGCGGTAGCAGCGGCGTACGCGATGGCGCTAGCCACCAGTGCGCAGCCGAGGCCGTCGGCCGCGGTGGCGGCGGCGGCGGTGGCGGCGGCAGCACCAGCCGCACGCGCGAGTGCCGGCGGTGCCGGCAAGCGAGAGGCACGGCCCCGGCGGCGGCCACGCCAGGACGGGGTGGCGGCACTGGCAGCGGCAATGGCGAAGAAGGCAGCGATGCCGGGCGCCGGCCGCGGCGGCCGCGGCGGCGCCCCCGAAGGGTGACGGCGGCGACCGTCACGACAGCAGGGCGCGGCGGCCAGGCGGGTGGCGGCTGCGGCAGAGGGGTGGGGCGGCGGCGGTGGCAGCGGCGGCCGTCGCGGGGTGGCGGCAGCAGGGGGGAGACGGTCGCAGCGACGGCGG